>JAZHPH010000247.1:0-44253 GCA_037356405.1 Nasonia oneida | reverse complement strand
TCTATTGTTCTGTGTATATGTATATGCCTGCGTGGATGAAAAAAATATATAATTTAGCCAAATGAATCAATCTTTAATGATATTTTGTGCACTCTTATCAATTCTGGCTCCTCGTTCGTGGAGTTTTTACTGGTGGTAAATGGCTTTCGCCGATATCATAAATTACTCTGTTCCTAGGTTCATTGGCATTTGAGTAATGCATGACTTTCAACGTTTCATTATTTTCTGGGATAAATTCATGCCCCATTTGTATGTTTGTGACAGGTGGACAGTTTTTAAATCACTGTTAGGAATTGACGAGTTTGTTCGTGATCTTTTTTGGTGTATAAGAAAAATTTTGTATTGAATGGTCGCCCATTAGCCCATGAATAAAGAGCTTTAACATCTAGAATTGCTTTATTTTTTGCAGCTTGTAAGCTCGCTCTTGTAGCTTCTCTCTTTACTATCGCTCCAACTTCATCGCATTGTATATGCTTTTTGGTGGGATATTTCACAAATTAGAACATTTTTACTATTGTTTTTGTTGAATGTGCTATGAAAACGTGGGTTTCAGGCTCTATATTTTATGCGCCACATTGGATTTTTGAAAAGGCCAGAACTTTTTCAAAAGCCCTTCACCAGACGATCATTTTGCGACCTCAAACGTCTTGTTAGGTTATCCCAAATTTTGGGGGCACTGATGGTCCGGTTGACGTGAAACGTCCCATATATATATATATATGTGTGTGTGTGTGTGTGTGTGTGTGATTTCATAATCAGTGTCACCTTCGATGCAGTGAGCTCGTAGAGACGGCAGAGCGCCAGACAAATTTCGGAAAAAACAGGCTCCAGGGGCACAACGGGTACAGATACGCGCACTTTTACACAAAATATTCTAGAACACAACCTCCTCGAGAGAGTAAGAGAGTGAGAAAGTGAGAGAGTAAGAGAGTGGGAGAAAGTGAGAGAAAGTGAGAGGAATTATAAAAATCGATAAATTACTCGATTAGAAATATTAACGCATCGCCTTGCTCTACATATAATCTAATAGATCTCTCGTAGAGCAGTTTAAGAGTCAGGAAACCTTGCGAAATTTCGTCCGTTTTTGTATAGCACTCACGATTCCCGCAGAGATTGACAAAAATTCGATATTTCAATCAATCGATCGCTCATATCTGCAAAATTATTAGTCCGATATTTTCATGGTATATGGACTCTTTGTGTACACACTGAGAGCCTCACAACTCAATAGGTAGTGAGTTGATACAGCGATTTTTGGGAATTGATACGAAACAACTGTACTAACTATATCCAATATTTTCGCGGGATAACAACTTTATTATGTGCGCTTCAAGAACTATTGAACAAGCTTGATTGTACGTTAATAAAGCGAATTTTGACAAACAAATAATTGGAAATATCGATTAAACACTGAATGTCAAGCGTTATTTTGACTTACACAAGTACGTACGACTTACTGATACAATTATACATTACATGGACTCCTGAAGAAGGTGAAAATATGGCTGAAATGATTGGTAAGTTGATATATTCTTGGAGAATTATCACAAGAATAAAATGTAAAGTTAGCATTATGGTTGCAGGAGGGCGCTGGTATTGAGCAGCCGCCGCTGAGACGACACATCGTGATTCATCGGGAGTTTACGAGATATTATCCGTTTTTCCGTCTAAATGGTCGTGAGGTGCTGATCAGCATCAGGTAGCCGTCACACAATGCAGACAGATTCGTCCTTAGAGTGTGCCACTATTGCATCATCGTGTGTGTGCGGGTACCGTAAGCAATTTTTAGAAAAATATACAATCGGCATTATACCATCGAGTAGCTACCGTCGAGTCAATAAACAATCTCTAAAAGCAGCACAATAGCTGATCTGGATGAAGCATGAGACAGACTGGTCGATACAGCATTCTGTAAATTCACGAAAAAAGAGACTACCTGAAGGCCCTCTCGTTGATGGACTTTAGAAAGCAATTAAAAAGTTGTACGGCAGTTTCACGGATGTTATTGGTATGACTGTGTTCACCGCTACACTGTTGGTCGTGATTTGCGAGAGCATTGCCGAACGGTACGAGAGAACGTTTAGAGTCTCGGGAAAAATTAGAAGGCACAGGTATCGCCTGATTGAGAAGTGAAAGTGTGATTTTGATCGCGAGTATAGCAAGAACGATCAGATGGCGTATATAAAAGAGGTCACAAAAGACTGGCATACACCGTTTAATCAACGGGATGCATTTTTCGGTAGTCGAACGGGCAACACGATAAAATCATATGATATTTGCAAAAATGAGAATATTAAATATCTCGGTGTCTGCTTATTATATACAAATACGGCCATTATCCCGACGGTCATCTGAAATTCTATGTGTGTGAGGCTGAGTATGCGCGTGTAGTTTGCCCCGGCAACATCAGTCAGATTAACAGTCTGCTGGTGTGTGAAGTGTTGTCACCGAGAAATCTTTACCATCCTATTCTTCCTGTAAAAATGCACAATAAGCTGCTTTTTGCGCTATGTAGCTCGTGTGCCGAGTCTACGTGTCAGCAAGACTGTAAACACAAAGACGTAAACATGCGCGTTTTTGTTGGTACCTGGGGATTCGTCGAGCTCAAAAAAACTTTGAAATTTTGTTACGTTATTACTAAGGTATTTAAAATATGATCGTATAAAATTTTACAATTCGACAAGCGGACGCGTAAAGCAAGTCTCTTTCACGAGTATATTAAAAAATTCTTCGCGAAAAAGACCTATGGATCAGGACACCGACTAGATTGCACAAATGATGGTGAGCAAGCAATTGGTTGTTAAATTCAGAAATTTGAGCTAGAGGAGGACATTAAACTCGACAAAAGTGGGATAAAATGGAATGCTTGTCTACGCTCCGTGGCAAAGCTATGTCTCAACTCGTTGTGGGGCGAGTTTGGCTAGCGCTAAAATATGACAAAAACGGGGACAGTCAGGGATCCGCAGAGATTGTGACTGAAATGTGACCATGAGTCACTAAAGAAACTATCTATTGAATTAATATAGCGTTTTCTCGCACACAAGTTATCATCGAACTCGATGGTCACCTTGACCACCGAGCTCTTGACACCCTCCGCTTTCTTAAAAGGCTTCTGACTCTGGACTAGCATTGCATACATTTTACTTCTATGTATTCTAGCAAAATGTCACCATTGTATTAATCCTTTATCAGACCTACGACCTTTTTGCTTACGCGAGGCATGTCAAACTGATTATTGACAGAATAGTCTGAAGTGTCAAAGTTATGTATGTCTGTACGCATTATTTTGTATACATTTAGATTTGACAGTTCGTAAACCAAGCTGTCTGTATCGGTGTACAGAAGTTTGCACTTGTCACCAACACGTTCGAGCATATAGTCATAATGTAACCGATATATCAGCGTTTTGACAAGTCCAAAACGCTCAGTCCGATATATATATATATATATATATATATATATATATATATGTATATATATATATATATATATATATATATCGGCTTCTTAATGCAAACTTTTGCATGGAACATCTGCACTGCCACAATATCTTCGTCGAAGATAGTGCAATTGTAGAAAGTTGGCTTCGCTATGAGAGCTTCGGCACCGTATCTTCCTTCTCACTTATCACCAACTTGACCTCGACGTGTTTCCTCTCATTTTTCATAGTTTTCTCATGAACAGCGTTGTTAAATAGTTTAAAAAGCAGTTTTTAAAACTCATTTTTAGCATTCTTTCGTATGTCGCTGTTTATGTCATATACGGCTTCAACAATTTACTCTGCTTGAACTCCAGAGCACTATGAATTTTCTTCAGACGAAGCCCATGTGTAAGAGCTTGTTTTAATGCTCTGTAATGAATCACATAGTTCTTCTTGTCATAAAGTGTCGTCATCAGTTTCTTTTGCTTTAAACTTGATGGACACATGTGTTCGGCACAGAAGGGCATGTCTCGATGAGCTCCATGAAGCGTTATCGAGTACTCGCGATCTACTTCAAGGGTATATCCCTTTGGGCCGTCGTCGTCGTCGGGAACGTTAAAGAAATTAGGCGTCTAGAGATCAGTTACCCACTTGAATCTTCCGTAGAGTAATGCCTCGGTCATCACCCAGCCGTACAAGTTGTTAGCGTTATAATGTACAAGGTACTCCTCATCAGCATTAGCATCGTAACCTTTGTTCATCTATAGATTATTGGCCTGGCGAATACTATAAGTATTTTGCATATTTTCATACTCTTAAGATTATCTTAGTTATATTCACCTGTGTATATTTCAGCATAGCGTCTCATGACAAACCTGGCGTTGTGTAATAATGAGCTGGATCTAGCCCATACACCTGCAGACAATTACTTTTAAAATTCTCGAAGACAGCTAAGAGTATGACGTCAGAGTATTGTCCTAAAGTTTGTATGTTAAGTTCCTGCCAAACTCGTTTAGCATGCTCGTAATCTTCATCAGAGATGTAAGCATCGTATAAACTGCTGAAGAAATCTTCTTTCGTCGAAAGATTTACTTCATCGAGTTTAGCGAGAGTGGAAACGTAGAGATATGAAAAGACTTCTTTCCTTTTCAGTAATGTAATATGCTCAGGAGTGAAGCCGTCTTCGTGAAACACTCGTTCCAACATGTCCAGTTCCGTCAAGTATGGCGATAACTTGTCTAAGGACGATGGCATGAATAGAAAGGAGTCTATAAATCGTAGATTTATATATGTACCTTCGACAAACTTTGTGAAAGATATATATCTCTCTTTAGTTTGAGGCAGCAGATATATACGTCCAGGAAAACATGTTGTAATCTCTTTGATAAATAGATGGGCATCGTATCCACTGAGATTATGAAACACCACAGGAATGGTCTTGGAATCCTGATAGTTTAGGTTGCATGAATTATGCGCAGCACCTCGGTATCTGTAAAATAAGAAAATATTTGGTTATGTATATTACATTGATAAACGTAGAGAAAGAAAGATAAATTACTTACTCTCTCGTGAGGGGATAATATTTCCAAAGAAGGGGTAGTATTGAATAATCTATAGAGGGGAAAATTTTTGAATTTCAAAGAGAGAAGTTAGGGTATATAAGGAGCTCAAAAAAATCCAAAGATCAGTCTCCCAATTCTTCATAGACTGAGGAGTTACAATCAGAAATCTGTGCTAATTAATTAGACAGCCCGCAAATACAGATAACCGTGACAAACAGATATTCGAACAGAAAGAAATACCGCGCGCCTCAAGGCTCGAGGAACAACCAGGGAACACTCAACAAATCACTTATCTACGCATTCCCTCTCACACTCTTGTCGAATGCCAGAACGACTTATTATTCTAAGATGCTCGATCAGCTTATCGAAAGGCGTCGATTCGGCGAGGCAATGTCGGCTCATCACGAAACTATCAATTTATTGCAATAAGTTGATAATGTTTACAAAACTAGAGTGCATACAATGAGCAGACTGCGCTGAATTTTGTTCGTACGAGTTAAAAGTAAACTATTCTAGACGAGAATGAACGGAGGGGGAAACCGGTTACCCCTTCCATGATTATAAAAACATGTAGCGTGTTCTCAAAAGTATAAAAGCGTTTCCACAACGTTAAAATGCTTTTGTCGCCTAAGATACGTTAGCAAAACGTTTCTGAAACGTTTCTTAGGTTTAAATTAAGTGAAAAATATTATAAGTAATATCTTTCTACTACCACCTTCCTCGAAATCTTCCTACGCTATCACCATAAATGCTACATTATCCTATGTAGACACCAGAGCAAAACTTCGCTTGTGGTTTTCGAGACACCACCTAGTGATAGCAGTGAAACTATAATGATTGGTACGCTAGGCTTAGTGAGTTCAAACAGTTTTTAAAACGTTTATTAACGTATTAAAAGCGTTTTTGAAACGTATAAAAACTTGTCAAGCAACGTTATACGGTTTCAGTTCAAACATTGCAAAAACGTTTTTGAAACTCTTTGTGCTATCTGGGTGGTATTCCTCTCCAATCGCCGGCGTCACCATGACTCTCTTGGTCTTTATCTCCCAGCTCAATAATTTCAGTGGGTGCGGCAGATCGTCTCTTCACTTGGACAGTAAATGCACTCTTCGGAAAAATATACCCGTTCGGGCAGTAAACTCACCCGCAGAAAAAATCTTTTACTTTTTTCCTTGTTACATGATGTACTATATTTATAGATATGTAGATGTATTTTCAATATATCTTGCCGAAGGTTGCCCCCTTCTTTACTGATTCATTCAACTCCTTAATAAACACCTGCAGCTACCCTAACATCTGGAAAAGGTCCGTGAAGTACCCCATAGTAAAGTCGCTACGTCAAACTGGGCGCCCTAGACGTAACCAGTGGCAAATATTCCCCACTTTGCAAAAGATTTCGACACGATACTGACTAAACAAATCGTAGAGCACCTCGAAGAAAATTCTCTTATCTCGTCTTATCAATCGGGATTTCGAAGTAACCAATAGTAGCTAGTAATTTGTGTGTTTGTATGTGTGACATTTACGTAATTTAATATTCTTTTTACAGGTCGTAAGATACCTATACTGTTTTTAGCAAATAAAATGGATTTACCTGAATCTTTAACAACTGTGAAACTTGTATCAGGACTAGGTTTAGATAAGATTCAAAATAAACCATGGCATGTACGAACAACAAATGCTATCACTGGTGAAGGCCTACAAGCTGCAATTGAATGGTTTACAGATCAAATACGAGATATACATATAAATAAAAGATAGCAACCACCAAAGTGCATAAAATTATTTAAAAAATATAATTTATTTTACAAGCCACCAATGAGTTACTGGCACGTAACCTCATTTTAAGTAATTTATATTTCCGATGTACTATTATATTATACCCTTGGCATGTGACAGAAGAATAAAAAATTTTTAATTTAAAATAAATTAGGCAAACTTTTTTTTCTGCTGCTGACTTCTTCTGCTCGCTGTTAAAAAAACTGGTACTTAGCGCCTACATAGGAGCAAGCATCACACAAACAAAGTCTCTTATTAATCTCGGCTTTTATTTAGTTTCGATCATTTAACATTTGTAAACGTTTTTCACTCGAAAATTCCTCTTCCTTTCACAAATGCCTGATTCATCCAAGATCATGTATTTTGTTTTCAATTTACTCACTTCTTATTTCTTCTATCCTCAGCAGTGTTAGTCGAATAAGACCGCCTTTCGTAAGGGCCTTCCCAGGAAGATAACGTTTCGGCTCTCGAGGTATTCCCGCGAGTTCGGGATAAGCAGAGGTTACGTTATCCTTTGAGACGTGGCACTTTTATTTCTTTTGACTTTGATAATAGAGCACTTTAATTCTATAATGCTAAAATATGATTTAAATACCACTATATGCCTAACAACAATATGTTTATGTGCAACGCTCACCACCAACAGATTTATAGAGTTAGTTTGCATAAAAAGAAAGACATTTTTGCAATAAAAAGTTGATATTGCATGGGTATTCCTTACTAGAAATATGCATCTGTTTAATAACTTATTAAAATGCAATGTTCCGATAATATATAATTGACAATTCATTGCTTGCACTGGATAATTAGCAAAGAAATCATAAAACTTAAAACACGCGTGTGTGTGTTCTTATGTGGCGTAGGCAGAGCAAGCTCTGCACAAGTGGCCCTCCGACACCGAATCTCCACAGGTACTATCGTTGAACAATACTTCTGCGGGGTCCGTTAACTAGCCTTTTCTGATTCTCCTTTGAAGTTTGACATTTCCATACATCCCCCATTCACCAAGGTGATTAGGGATTCAGGATCAAACTCGTCTTCTTCATTCTACATCGTTCCACCGTCTTCTCCATTCTATATCGTGCAGCCGTCTGCTTCCTGCAGCATCGTCCGGTCGTCTACTTCGAGTAGCATCGACCGGCCATTCTCTGAACAGACTCAACCCCGACACCTACGTTCCTCTGCATCGGGTAAAGGAATTTGGGCTCAAATCAGTTACCTACGTTCCTTAGCATCGGTCTGAGGAGCACTGAGAGGTACTCAACCCTAGCTCCTACGTGCCTCTGCATGGGGCAGGGAAGTAAGAGCTCAACTCTGTGACCTACGTTCTTCTGTGTCGGTCCAAGGAGCGTTTCGTATCTACTACCTAGTCGCCTTCGCCTAGCAACAATTTTACTCAGCTGATTCGCCTTGTTCTTCCCTTCTATTTTCTTCGTCATTTCTAAACTTCTTGAGAAAGGTCCTTACGTAATTGTTTACTATACACCAACCAACCTTCGACGTTAGCATAGCTGCCATCATTGACTCAGGGGTCACCGTAGTCTGAAGGTAACACTCGAGTTCTTCTCGTTCCATTTCGTATCGCGAACAGTAACAGAAGACATGCTCCGCATCTTCGTTTGCTCCCAAACATAGTGGGCAATTTGAATTGTCCTCTATCTTAAAGCGGTGTAGATAGGCTTAAAAGCATCCATGTCCACTCAAAAACTGCGTAAGGTAGTAATTCACTTCCTCGTGTCGTCTATTGGTTCAGCCAACAATACGTGGTATGAGGCGGTGCGTCCATCGCCCCTTTCCACTGGAGTCCCATCGTCTTTGCCACTCAGCTAAGGTTAGTACCTTCGCGGATTTCCAAACTTCCTTTTGAGTATTGTCACAACGCCGGCTTTCTTCGTATATATTCTTTCGTTCTGTTGCTAGAAGATCAAAAGGCGGCATACTTGAGATAACGAACACTTCATCTTCTGATACTGTTCGATAGGCAGAAGCGACCCGCAATGAATTTTCCTATTAACTGTTGACAGCTTTCGTGCATAGGACTTGACCAACATAGCGTCCGCCCATATAGGGGCACCGTATAAAATAATTGATGTAGTTACACTGGCTAGGAGTAACCTTCGAGCCTGCATTGGCCCACCTATATTTGGCATCAATCGCGATAGTGCAGTACCGACTTTTGCTGCCTTATTGCTCACTCTTGAAAAGCTGCTTAAACTTTAGTCTGGCGTCCATGGTAATTCCCAGGTACTTAATGGTCGGCTAAGAGTCTATTTCGTGTCCGTCCACTGTCAGCCTTATTGTCTTTATTTTCTTCCTACTAGATATAAGAATATCCTACGTTTCATGGCTAGCAAGCTCAAGTCCAGTCTGCTTTAGCCAATTGTGGATTATACCTACTGTCTCGTTAGCGATTTCCGTCTACTACCACTATGCGACGCTATGCCTCCCAACGCAGGTGCGCAACACCTAGAGCTTCGCATGCGCTAAGACCTTTATTACACCTAGGATTTGGCGCGGTCGTCACGTTTGGGAGAACGCTAGGAAGAGAGGAAAATAATCACACACAATGGTTAACAGTTTATTGCACTCTGTATTTCACCCAGACGCGGTGGCTGTAGTGCCTCCCGCGCAGAATTTAGCTACGCAGGGCTTATTCTGGCACGCTCACACACGAGCCGCGCTCGCGCAGCAGACGGCAGACCCAGGTCCAGTAAGCTGGCGGCTGGCTCTCTCTCTCTTTCTCTCTCTCTCTCTCTCTCTCTCTCTCTCTCTCTCTCTCTCTCTCTCGCTCTCGCGTGCTCTGGCTAGACGCCTCGCGCAGAAGACGTTTTGGTGTGCGCACGCACTGCACGCCGACACTCGCGTATTCGCTCGCTCTCTCACAGCGTATGCTTACTCTCGTCCCTCCCCCTCTGTTGCAACGTCGCAAATACTGCAATGTCATTTGCAAACCCTACATCTGTTGCCCCTTTGGGTATATCTAGCCTAAGTACTCCATCGTACACGATATTCCACAATAATGGGCCAAGCACTGACCTTTGTAGGACACCTCCGGTTACTTGATAGGTTTTTCGTGCCGCTCTCTGTGTCATACAAAGGGTACTTTCTTTCAGGTAGTCAAACACAATCCTCCTTATATGTACGGGTACCTCTTTTACTCGGAGTTATTTACAGGTCCCCGAAAATTCCGATGCAAAAGGACTCAGACCTTTTTGATGTGTTGCGAGACTTATGCGGCGAATTTAGTCATAAGATCATAATGGGTGATCTGAACTCGGATTTACTATCTGACTCAGATGACGCTGCTACTATCAAGCGTCTGTCCGAACAGTTATTTCTTCAGATCATCCGGCATGGTCCCACACATCATACCTCATCGTCTCACACGTGGAATGACCTTATCATGACATATGTTGGCGCGCTCACACACGAGCCGTACTCGTGCAGCAGACGGCAGGCTTCAGGCCCAGGTCCAGTCTGTTGACGGCTCTCTCTCTCTCTCTCTCTCTCTCTCTCTCTCTCTCTCTCTCTCTCTTGTGTCACACGTACGCGCTCGACTCGGTTCCCGTCGGACGACGCGCGGCCAGTGTGATCTGTCTCTCTCTCTCTCTCTCCCTCTCTCTCTCTCTCTCTCTCTCTCTCTCTCTCTCTCTCTCTCTCTCTCTCTCTCTCTCTCTCTCTCTCTCTCGCTTACTCGCTCACTTCTCTCGAGGCTTCCGGTGGACGTCCGTCGTTGCCTCCTGGACTCCTCCCAGACCTGGTGTCGGCTGGCGGCTTCGGCTCTCCCATGCCGAGGTTGCTGGCTGCTCTGGTCCTCTGGATGATGGTGTCGGACTGGCTGGCTTCCTTCCTCTCGTCGGAATGGTCGCTGGCTCGTCCGGGCGTTGGCACTTCCTAGTGCCAACGCGCTGCACCTGAAACACACTCGCGCACTCTCGCACACTCTTGGGAGACTCTCCCAATCTCCTCTAGTCGTCGACCTCGGTCGACAAGCAGAGAAGAACGCATGAAATTCTCGCAAACGTCGACGTGCTCCGTCGACAGTCGGGAGAGAACTCTCGGATTTCCCGCTCGTTCTCGCGCTCACTCTCCTCTCGTGCTCGTCGGGCCCGCGCTTCTTGCTTGCGCCCGATTGGCTCGCAGTCCGCGCAGATTACGAGCCTTCGCATCGACGCCCACAGATTGACTCGCGACATGCGGAGGACCAATCAGCGATTCCGATACGTGATGCGAGGCAACTCACGTTCGGATGGAGGTCTGCGAAAGCGCGAAGCAAGATATTGAAGACTCGCGGTATACGCCGCAATCTTCTCTTCTCTATGCTACGTTTGCTTGCGCAGATCTTTCTCCAAATCCTTCCGACAATACAGAGCCATGTATCGGCGACGAAAGGCCTGGCAGAACATCTACCATGTTCGCAGGCTCTTTCTCTTCGCCCGATTCCAACGGCTTGTCTGCATCTTAAGTATGCACGGCAGCACCGCTAGCAGCTCACTATCTGAACGAACGATCTGCTCACGAACCGCTGACCCCTCTCTATACTCTTCGTGATCGCCCTCGCCCGAGAACTGGAGCTCCCAATGCTTCAGGAACTCCAGAACCCTGAGCGAGTCGGCTGATCTTGTTCGACGTTCAAACGACGCCAGGTTCGCTGAGTTAGACTCACAGCTAGAGTTAATCTCGAGCTCGCTGTGACTGCTCAGCAAGCCTCTCTGTCTTCGTCTCTTTCTTGGTTCACTTCTCTCTTTTCGTCCACTCTCCTCCTCCGACTCCTCTCGCAAACTCTCACAGCTCCGTCGCACACTCGGCTGACCTTCAGAGTTGCCCCAAGAAACACGGCGTCGCACAGTTTCGCGCTCTTTCTTTGGCAGTACTCTCTCCGCGTCATCACGATCACTCGTGAGCACAGATGGTCTGCCTCTCACCTGATCTCGCGAGGCCGGGCAAACTGCATCAGTCGCTTCGACTGAGGTTCGCAAACATGGCTTTTTCCATATTCACTCTTCCTTCAATCTGCGCTTCTGTTCCGACGCTTCGACCCGTACCCGCTCTCGCGCCGCCGCTCTCACCTCCTCACGGACTCGTGAAAGCCTGCACTCATGCTCTAGTGTGGCTAACTCGTCTTGCAGCTTTGCTCGAGCTTCCAGGAGGGCTTCCTTGTAAGCTTCTCGCCAAGCTACAGAAAGCCCCTCCTCGAAGACTCTGCGAACCTGGCCGTTTGCACCTCGCAATCACAGCACTCTCATTCTCCCTCTCACTCGAGCACAAGTTCGCAGATCTCACTCGGCTCTCACTGTCACTCGACAATGAAACAGGAGACTCTCCTCACTTCCAACTTGTTGATCCATGCTATATTAAAAACTATTTGAAAAACATTGAAAAATTTAAAAAACACTAATTTACTTCTTAAGTAGAACCGAAATAAATGCCTTACTTTGTAAAACTATACATGCATAATATTTATTGTATATTCATTGAAAAGAAATCTGCCAAACGTGCCCCGCCACTTCGACTGGTGGGGTAACACTGGCCGGCGGGTAGGGCGAAATTGGCACGGTCTTTAGACGAAATTTCACAGGTGCACCTAGATTAGAAAATGTAAAAAAGATTTGATTATGGGTAAAAACTAAGATTTTAATATTGAAATTAATTTACTTTTATTAGTTTAAAATCAACATGGGGGGAGGTTATGGGTCTTCGGCTGTCCCTCCTGATAAAGCATTTAAATGCCACCCAAGGCAGAAAGTATCAATAGTAATTTGTTTAGTGTGTGAAAACGTTTATCATAAAAGTGATTACGACAAGTGTAAAGACAAGAAATACATTAGTAATGTATTTATAATATGCCCAGAACACGTGGAGCTAAACATAACCTTGAAAGATCAAGAGCCTAGGCAAAATGATTCAGCAAAAATTTTAATTGCAAGTATCAAAAGTACTAAAGAAGATCAAATTAAACATAAAATACTAAATGAAATCTCTATAACACATGAAAGTGATAAAACCAACACTTCAACCTTTTCGGAAAATTCAGAACTGGAAAATCTGCATGTTGAGATTAACTATTGAAACAACTGAATGAAGAATTAATGGACAAAAATTCACTACTAAAAGAACTATGGGAAAAGAGAAAAAATGTGGATGAGACAGCTCTTGTAAGAAACAATCAAAAAACATATGCTGATATAATGGCAAATAGACAACCTATCAAGAATCAAAGAGTACCAAGAATAATTATCAAGAGTCTTAAGAGTGAAAACGAAGATCCAAAAGAGTTTTCGAAAAAAGTATGCAATCTGTTAATAGAGAAAAAATACATACAAACAAAACAAGTAAAATCAATAAATGATAGTGAGATAGAAATAAAAAGTATGAATGAAAAAAGTGCCAAGGCTACAATAGAGTTACTCAGTAGAAAACTATCTAAGAAATACAAAACAACGATTGAAAAAATAGAGTCACCTAAAATGAACATAGTTGGAGTGGATAACAACAATAAAATGAATCTTGAAGATCTGGAAAAGGACTTGAATAATAGAAATTTTAATGAGTATGATGAAAAGTGTAAAGTATTACATACAAATAAAAATAATTCTACAAAAACATCTAGTATAATAATTGAAGTGCCAAGAATAATATATAAACACATCAAAGATAATCAGAATAGAATTTTTATTGATTATCAAAGCTGTAAAGTGTGGGACATAATAAACATCAAGCCATGCTACAATTGTGGAAGATTTGGGCATAATCCGCAAAAATGTAGAAATAAACCCTGTTATCTAAAATGCGCAGGAGACCATTTAACTATGTAATGTGATTTTTTTTACGTGGCATTTGGAACTCGAAAGTTCATCGCCTCATCCACGCAAGCCTTCCACGCTGCCCTATCTTGTGTCAATCCCACTCAAGATGCACTTCTCCGATCGACACCCACCCGTCCTATTTCTACTAGATCCGCTTTTACGTTGTCCTCCCATCTACGTCTAGGTCTACCTAGAGGTAGCATTACCATCGGCCTGACCTTCATGACACGCGCTGCCGTACGGTCGTCTCCCATTCCCGCTACGTGCCCTGCCCATCCCAATCTGCGCGATTTTATTGTTCTGTTAATATTTGATGACGCGTACAGATTGTGTAACTCATCATTGTGTAGTCTCCTCCATTCCCCGGTTTCCTCATCTTTCTTCGGCCCGTATATTTTTCGCAAGACTTTATTTTCAAATGCCCTAAAACGGTTGTCCGCCTGCTTAGTGAGAGCCCACGTTTCGCACCCGTACAGAACCACCGGCAGTATTATTGTCCTGTATATTCTTATTTTAACGTTTTTAGACAACAGCCTCGACTTAAGTAAATTACTCACGGCGTAGAAGCAAGCATTACCCGAATGGAGTTTCTTGTTTATTTCGACATTAATCTCGTTTCTATCATTTATGGTCATACCCAGATACCTGAATTCGCTAACCTTTTCAAAAGTAAAATCCCCAACTCTGAGATCTCCCTCCCCTCTGCAGATGCCTAGTTTATCCACAATCATGTACTTTGTTTTTGATTCACTCACTTCTAACCCTGTATACTCTGCCGCTTTTATGAGGATTTCCGCATTTCTTGCTACCGTTTCCCTACAATCCCCCAGTATATCCAAGTCATCTGCGTAGCCTAGTATCTGCGTTTTTCTAACGACATACTCTAACGTTAAGTTGAACAGCACCGTAGAGAGCCCATCCCCTTATTTTAAACCATCGCGTATCGTGAAGGGTTCTGATATATTACCGCCTACTCGGACCTTTCCCGTGCTTCCGTTCAGACATATTTGAATCAATCTCATGAGTTTTTTCGGTACACCGGAAGTACTAGAATTTGATACATTTTGCTTCGCTTAATAGAGTCGTACGCTTTTTTAAAATCTATAAATAGTTGGTGTATGGTTTCGCAAAATTCCCACTTTTTCTCGAACAACTGTCTTATGGTAAACATTTGATCGCTCGTCGATCTGTTGCGCCGAAATCCGCACTTATAATCTCCTACTATATCTTCCGCGAATGGAGTGAGTCTAGCTTGTATTACGTTTGACAGAACTTTGTAGCACGTTGCTAAAAGTGAGATACCCCTATAGTTATTGCAGTCTGTCTTCCCCCTTTTTAAAAATCGGTATAATGATAGATTCCTTCCAATTTTCGGGTATTATTTCATTTTTCCAGATGGCACATACTAGTTTATAGATTTTGAAAGTGAGCTCGACGCCCCCATATTTGAGTAACTCAGCTGGTATAGAGTCATTTCCCGCGGCTTTGTTGTTTTTTAGTTTTTTAAACGCGGCCTCTACTTCTTGGTAGCTTGGTTCCTCCACGTGGAGTTCAGCAGTGTGAATTTCGTCCCCTAATTCTTCGCTATTTTCGTGCACGTTTAATAATTTATCGAAATAATTTTTCCACAGCGACAGTAATTTGTTGTCATTTGTTACGAGGTCCCCGTTTTCGTCCTTCATCAATTGCGCTCTACTCCTAAAACCCTTTCTGATGGCGTTAATCCCTCTGTACATTTCGCGTGGGTTATTTTCCTTACTGTTAGTTTCTATTCTCCTAATAAGATTCTTTTGATACTCCCGCTTCTTATTTCTGTAGATCGCGCTCGTCTGTTTCCTTACGTTAGAATACTCTTCTACGGTCCTATCGCTTCTATTTTGTAAGCTATCTAATTTAGCCTTTTTGCGCCTTTCAAACCAGAGTTCGCACTCTTTGTCAAACCATGGTTTGCTCTTTGGCTTTTTCTTTTTACCTAGCACTTTGTTCGCGGCCTCTTTTACCGTTGTTTCGATGTCCCCCCATAAGCTATTCGGTTCGTCATTCCCCTCCGGCGATGTGTTTACTTTTTCAAGTGCCTGAAACCTGTTATTAATTTCTATCTGGTACCTAATTCGCTCTGTTCTATCTCGAAGCTTCCCAATATCGAAGCTTTCTACCTTGTTTGCTCGCTTACTATTTTGATTCACTACTAGTCTAGCTCTTAATTTGGCTACTACTAGGAAGTGGTCCGAGTCGCTATCTGCCCCTCTGTAAGCTCTTACGTCGAGAACGTTAGTATGGTGTCTTTTTTCAATGAGGAAATAATCAATTTGGTTCTGCGTGGCCCCGTCCGACGATGTCCACGTTGCCTTGTGTATGTCCTTGTGCTTAAAACACGTAGTTTTGATTATAAGATCTTTTGCCGCCGCGAAATTTATGACCCTAATACCGTTATCATTGCTGGCTTCGTGCAGGCTTTTCTTCCCTATCGTAGGCCTAAACATTTCCTCCCTACCTATTTTAGCATTGAAATCGCCTAATACTATTCTTGTGTCGTAAGACGCGAACTGGTCGATTACCTGCTCTAAAGTTTCATAATAGAGATCCTTAGCTTCTTCTTCTTTTTCCTCCGTAGGACAGTGCACATTAATAAATACATATCTATACCATTCACCTTCGATAATGATGTACGAGAGCCTCTCATTGACGGATTTAAAACATTTAACCGAATGTAAGATGCTTTTGCTTACGAGAAATCCGGTGCCTAGAGATCCCCCACTCGCGGCCCCATACAGGTACGTGAAGTTACCCGATGCTAGTACTCCGCCATCTGGCCACCGTGATTCCTTTATTGCTACCAAATCTAGATTGTACCTATCAGCTTCCTTTACGAGTTCTTTAAACGCGCCTGCTCTGTATAGACTGTGAACATTCCAAGTTCCGATCCTTAAGTCCCTTTTGGTTAGGATTTGATTTTTTTGAGCCATGATAGTATGTTAAACCCGCGCGCTTCGGATCCTGTTCCGATCGCAGGTGAGTCCACCGTTCTAGAGGTGATAACCCCCATACCTCTCTAGAAATAAGTATGGGAGCTTTCCGACTTTGACGTGGACAGTGTCATTGACGTCAGACACACTACGGTTTCATTCTCGCATCCTAACGCCTCCCTGCAAGGCAGCGCGCCTTCGCTGGCATCGTTACCGCGTAAGACCAGGTGACGAATCATTCTACACATTCCCTTTCGGGGCAGTTGTCATCGCTCCCGCATCCTCCGCGGCAGCAGGATTTTTGCCCATTTTTGTAATGTGTGATGAAAGAGATAGATTGAGAGATAAGAGATAATGTAAAGTGTTTTTTTGTTGTGTTGCAGCAATTCTGAATATAAGACAAAGTTTGAGGTCAATCAAGAATTCGTAACTAAGCACTAGTGCACCAATACTACCTTTGAGGACAAAAACGCAACGAGATAAATAATGGAGCAACACATCAATCTCATTGAAGAGCTACAAAAGGAAGTATTACAGGAAGAAATATCATATCCTGATCTGAAAACTCTTAATAAGAATTTATACAAAAATGACAGTTATATCTTGCATCTAAATATCAGAAGTCTAAATGCCAATTTTAATAAATTGAAAATTTTTATTAAGAGTTTGAAGAATAAACCTAGCATAATAGTATGTACAGAAACGTAGAAGATGTTTAATTGCCAAATATTTGCACTAAAAGGTTATAAATTGTATTATAATAATGGTAAAATAAATCAAAATGATGATGGGGTTGTAGTTTATATACAGGATGGTATATCAGAAACAACAGAACTGATAGAAATAGGTAAACTCAAAATATTAAACACACGAATAACGTTAACTAACAATAGCAATGTTCAATTATCATCTTTATACAGATGCCATGATCTCTTTTCTTTAGAATTCATAGCAAACTTAAAAACATACGTCAATATAAAAAAAAATCTTAAAAATCACTTAATCATTGGTGACTTTAACATAGATATTATGAAAGAAGATAATTATAGTCAAGAACTAAGAGGACACCGTACACAAAAAAGATTCCTGTTTTACCATCGTTTTATCCGGCTTTCGTAATTCAAAGTTTTCTCAAAATCAACCATACCGATTGACCTGAAACTTTAGGAAGTTACTTGTAATAAAGAAATGAAGGGGGGACAACTATTACTTTTTCGAAATAAGCTAAAAATATTATTTTTGTATTTTTGTCGGTTACCGACCGCGCATTCAGTATGCACAGAGCCTACGGTGCCTTCCCTTTCCAGCCTTTTTACAAATAATGAATAAATATTTGAGAGAAATCTTTAGTTGTCCCCGCTTACTTACGCAACAAAGTACATTTCTAAAGTAATACAATATATAAAATAACAAACAAATCTACAAAAACCTTGAATTACTCGGTGACGCTATATCGCTGTGTAATGTCATTGTGGAGCAGACGACATCAAGTCTGGTTTTATCGTTTCGATTTCGAGATGTAAAAATCACTGATTTTGATGCATTTTGCGGAGATGTCCCTTACTGTTACACTAAATTATATGGTAAATCACATCTTGCCACTGAAATATCCGTCAATTTTTAACGTTGAACTACTCGAGGTGCGCGAGGTGACACGAGCCCGAGATTAAAGATGGCGGCCATATTAGGTACTGATTTATAACGCCACCGAGAGAGGGCGTTTGAGTCTCGTTCTCAGTCAGTTTACCTACACTCTAGAAATCTTTGCCATGCTACATCAAAACAAGAACGACGTAACGAACGTTATATTTACAAAAGTAATAATTATTTATTTAGGGTTGGGATAAACGATAAAAATTTGAACAAGAAGTGCCTCTATATAGTTTTTTACCGTTCCTCCTGCCGAGGTCCGCTGATCGAAAGCGGTAGCTAAAACATATCCGGGCGAGCCTTTTTACACCAAATGTACCAAATGTACAGCGGACCTCGGCAGGAGGAATGGTGAAAAACCATATAGACGAACTTTTGTCGCTTGAAAAAGCCATTTTGCCATATTTTAACAATAAATATTCGAGTGTCGGTATAGTCAGGTGATAGTAAAACATATTTCTGGTTAGGTTAGATGTAAAAAGGCTCGCCCGGATATGTTTTAGCTACCGCTTTCTATCAGCGGACCTCGGCAGGAGGAACGGTAAAAAACCATCTAGACATACCTTTTACGTTCAAAAAAGCAATTTTTCAATATTTTGACAATAAAAACAAACCTTTGGTACTTAGTAGTGATTGTTAACTTACTGCGCCGGTAGGAAACCTGGCTGACGCAGCGGACAATGCGACAGGAACTAACAAAGGAACGGAAGTAATCCTCGGAACAACGCCAACCAGCTGGGAGGCTGCGGAGAAGAAGTTGCAAGAGCAACTCTTCGCAATAAGCAGCAACCTAGTTAAGATGCGGGCGCAGACAACTGTCCAAAAGAATATTAGTCGCGTGGTGACGGACGGTATGAATGAGATTGGTGAGGCAGTGGACGTTGCGATACGTGAGCTCCAACGTATGAGGCTACTGCGACAAATGACGTTAACTGAAGGATTACCGACTGACAAAGAAACGGGGACACCGCAAGTAAAAAGAAAAGCGGGCAGACAAACCCCGAGTCCTGAACTGGGAATCCCAGACCAACAGAGGATCCTAGCAATGGATACTTGGGCAACTGTGACAAACCGAAAAAGGAGAAAAGCGACTACAGGACCAGAAACGAACACAAACGAGAAACCACAGACGAAGACTAAAGAGCCCAAAGCGCGCAAGACAGACCGACCAAACCTGAAACCCAGGCGAGGTGCGATTCTGATCAAGCTAGCCGAGGGCAAGACATACTCGGACGTCATACGGTCTCTACGACAGAACGTGAACCCGACAAACAGCAAAGTGGATCTTAGAGCGATACGAAAGACCAAAGACGGATCGGTACTTCTACAGCTCGACCAAGAACAAGAACGACAGGCCTTCCAATAGACCCTACAAACTGTACTAGGACAGAGTGCGACAGTAAAGGACATGACCTCCAGGGTGACACTGGAATTTATGGACCTAGACTGCGTCACAACAAAAAGGAGGTCGCGGACGCGATCAACCGCGAAATCGGGACCGAGACTGAGCGGAATGTGCATGTCTTTGAAGCAAATAACCGCGGACAGGCGCTAGCTGTCTGTGAGTTTGATGCGTAGGAGGCTACAGATCTGCTCAAGAAAGGCCGAATTAAAATCGGGTGGATTAACTGCCCAGGCCCCGCGTTCAGAGGTGCTACAAGTGCCTTGGTTACGGACACGTGAGAGTTGACTGCAAAGGACCGGACAGACGCGACTGCTGCTGGAAATGCGGCCAAAAGGGGCATGTGGACAAGGCGTGTACAAAAGCACGCCCTCCTGCTTCCTCTGCGTGGGGCGAGCCAATCAAGATCTGGCTCACGTGCCTAGCGCGGCCTCGTGTGCAGTGTTTAAAGCAGCACTGACGGAGCACAAGACGAAACAGACAAAATGGACCTGACAATACTCCAATGCAACCTGAACAGGAGCAGCGTGGCACACGCGTTGCTCCCACAAATTGCGGCGGAAACGGACGCGGACGTGCTCGTAATAAGCGAGCAATACAAAAATCTCCCCGAACCGAGGTGGATCGCTAGCAGCACGAACACGGCGGCGGTATGGGTACGAGGGATAAACGCATCGCGGATCACAGACAGCGGGTCCGGAGAAGACTATGTTTGGGTGAGGGTCGGTACTGTCACCATTGTCAGTGTGTACCTTTCCCCGAATAATAGCGCACGCAAATATGCAGAAAAGCTCGAAGTCCTGGAAGACGTCGTTAGAGACCTCTCTGGCGACGTGATCGTGGCGGGCGATTTCAACGCGAGAGCGATCGAATGGGGTATGCCAGCAACGAACAGACGAGGACGACTCATACTGCAAATGGCCGCCCGACTGGAACTGGAAGTAATAAATGACGGAAATGTGACCACGTACAGACGACCCGGCTTTGGTAACTTCATACCAGATATTACCCTGGCCAAAGACAGTATGCTGACAAGGTTGAGGAGATGGAGAGTGATCGAGGACTACACGGCCAGTGATCACCAGTACATTGTCTTCAGCTTGACCAATGACACGGCGGCGAGGCGAAGACAAAACAGACGGACTACACGATGGGACGTGGGACGGATAAACAGGGTTGAGCTCGCGAGACAACTGCGGAACGTAGCGATACCTTCTGCAGCTCCGTCCCAAGGGCAAACAGACCGAGTCGTGGCTGAACGGAGTGCTAAGGATCTGGAAAAGCATCTGCAGTGTATCTGTAAAGCTACGATGCCACGGAAACAACACAGACAGAACAAACGGCAGACTTACTGGTGGACGCAAGAGATAGCTGAAATGAGAAGTGAATGCCACCGACTACGAAGACAGTCAAAAGACGTAAGGAACAGGGACGAAAGAGACGCTCTTTCGCAGCAACACAAGCTTGCGAGGAAACTACTCAGACACACGATAAACGCCACAAAACGACAGTGCTGGAGACGACTGGAGGACGAAGTAGATTCGGACCCCTGGAGGCAGGGCTACAAGATTCTTACCCACAAACTTGGCGCCTGGAATCCCCCGGAGACGAAAGACGCGGACACGATGGAGAGGATTGTTGACGATCTTTTTCCATCCCACCCAGACAGAACTGACGACACGGACGAGGACAGCGCAATGGAGTGCCCACTTTTCACGGTGGCGGAGCTCGAGAGTGCTGCAGCCAAGATAAAGCCTCGGAAAGCCCCGGGGCCTGACGGCGTGCCTGGTGAGCTGCTGCGGATCATCGTCGCCGAACAGCCCGATGCACTGCTGCAGCTCTACAACGGCTGCCTGATGGCGGGAGTGTTTGGGGGTCCCTGGAAAAGCACGCGGCTGGTCCTTATCGCTAAAGGTAAGGGGGATCCCGCTTCGTCGTCCTTCTATAGACCTCTAAGCCTTCTTAACACACCGGGAAAATTGTACGAGCTATTGCTGCGACCAAGACTGTTGCAGGCAGTGGAGGCCGCCGGAGACCTTTCGGGCCGACGGCATGGATTTAGACTAGGACGCTCAACAATTGAAGCAATAACGGACGTAGTACAGATCGTAAACAAAACAAATGACATATGTCATGGAGCCAGGCCAATGGTACTCTTGGCAACACTCGACGTACGCAACGCTTTCAACTCTGCGAGGTGGACAGATATTCTAGGGGCTCTGGAGACAACCTTCCGGGTGCCTGCCTACCTCGTGCGAGTTGTGAGGGATTATCTACGGGACCGATACCTGACGTATGAGAGAACGGACGGTACACGACGGAGACAGCTGACGGCAGGAATAGCACAGGGCTTAATCCTGGGTCCTGACTTCTGGAACATACTATACGATGGATTACTAAGACTGGACATGCCGGACGACACGTACCTCGTCGCATACGCAGATGACGTGGCGGCTGTAATCACAGCGCGTAAAACCCATTTGGCGCAGCTAAAACTGAACCAGGTGATGAGACGTGTAAATACGTGGATGACGGACCACGGACTGCAACTCGCATTACAAAAGACTGAGTTACTGTTACTCACAAGAAAACGGATTGACACGATTATACCTATGAACGTGGACACGGAACAAATGATGACCAGAAACGAAGTCAAGTACCTAGGGGTGACCCTGGACACGAAACTGACTTTCTGGGCACACATACGGAACACGGCGACTAAGGCAGCACACATGACAAAGGCCCTGCGTAAACTCATGGCCAATACGCGAGGAGCGATACCGAGTATACGGCGACTACTTATGAGCGTCACCCACTCGATCATGCTCTACGGAGCGGAGGTATGGGCGGACGCGTTGAGAGTCAAAAAGCGGGCGAAGGCTCTGACGATCGTACAACGGACTGGGGCATTAAGGATCGCGTGTGCGTATCGGACCGTATCCGAAAACGCGATATTCGTGATAGTGGGCGTGATCCCGATCGACCTTCTCGCGCGCGAGCGGAAACGGATATACGTACGAAGCTCGAACGTAGGGAGGGCAGACGCTGTGATAGAGGAACGTACCAAGACGATCGAAGACTGGCACACAAGATGGACTACGAACGGACAAGGCCGTTGGACACACAGATTAATACCAGAAGTCGGACCCTGGAAGGACAGAAAACACGGCGAGGTAGACTTCTATCTTACCCAATTTTTGTCTGGACACGGGTACTTCCGAATGTATCTTTATAGGATGAATAAAGTAACAGGACCGGAGTGTACATACTGTGGACAGGCTTGGGACGACGCAGAACACATTCTTCGTGTGCGACCGTTGGACTGAGAAACGACAGCGACTCGATACACTACTTGGCACGACGATCACGCCAGACAACGTGACGGTACTGATGACAACCAACGCAGACGCTTGGACAAACATTGCGTCATATGTTGGTAGTATATTAAGAGGTAAGAAAGCAGATGGATGTCTGGATAACTGAGTGATAGAGAGAGTGAAAGCGTACATTAGTAGTAATGAATGATCGGAAATGAGGAATGATTGCGTAATGGAAGCGCAAAAGACAGCGGCCCAGTTCGTAGTAATGTGATAAACGGATCCGGGCTGACGTCGGGCGTACAGGGAGATATGTGTTTAGTGGGTAGGGGTGGCCGCCGCCGCCGAGTCGCACACTTGGTGCTCTCGCAAGGGAGCTAGTCCGTTACTCGGATTCACAGCCTCCTACTAAAAAAAAAAAAGTAGTGATTGTTAAACATATTTCTGGGTATATAAACTGTAATTGCTTTCCCGAAGAGTTACTAAATATTGCGGAGAAATTGTTAAAGCAGTTTAAACAACAGTAAAATGAAGGGTTAATAGTTTTTTCATCCTCTTCCTCCCTAGGTCTCCTGACTGCAATTATCAACCAATATAAGATTTCAATGTTATTTTAAGATCGAATCAATGTTTTTGCAACTATTGCATTTGAAGAATCGCGAAATAATAATTAGCAATCGTTAAATTGCGATTAACAGTAGTAAAACTGTGATTTGATGGTTTTTTCATCCTCTTCCTCCCTAGGTTACCGGACTGCAAGCGACAATTTATGCAAAATTCGGTCGTCCTTTCTAGGCGATCTATGTAACATACTTATTTCATACTATGCTTCTCGATATAGAACTCAACAGAAGCGATAGAGGCATAGTAGCGGTCGTTGATCATGTGGTCACGTGGTTCTGCGCAAGCGCGAGGGAAATGGCGTGCTGTCAGTACCTATTGTCGTCGAGCATCGAGCGTTTGGCCGTGGTCCTGAAAGGTTCAGTTATTTTACAATATGTGAAGTGTAGTGATAACGAGGTTCCTGCTGATTTATGAAGTGCTACACGTGGAATCCTGTTCGATAGTTCTGTCAGTGTTATATTATAAACAACCGTCGAAGTTGTGCAATGGTCTGATTTTTGAGGTTAGGACTAGTTATTACAAGTAGACGTGCAGCGCTTCTTAGTGAGATATATAATTTATTGTTTGTGCATAAATAGTGTTATTTTTGTTGTAGTTGCTGAAACAGCTTCTCCATAACCTCAATTTTCCTGGAGGCTTTGCAGTTCCCCAGCGAAGTACCAGTCTGCACCAACTGCATGAGCTCATGATCGAGCATAACTTCCTCAAGCTCGTGAAAAGCAAGATGTGGCATGTCAAGAAGAGTACGTCTGAGCGTAAAAGCAAGCTCGAGGCCATTCGGCTCGACGACAACTTCCTCTACGATATCAACAACGCCATGCACCGCGTCCCCGGGCTCCCCAGGACACTACCATTGTGCTCGCTTCCATGGCTAAGCTCGTGCATCTCCTCTGTTGCTATGAGACCCATTACTTTGCTCTCTGCTACATCTACGACTTTGACATCTGGGCACCAGTGGCATCCTTCGGCGTATTCTCATGAACGCAAACGATGTCTACCTCGATGGCAACGGTCTACACAAGCTCCAGAAGCACGCGTTAATCGGCTGCATGAACATACGCGTGCTCTACGTGAACGTGAGTGGCATTGAATCCATCCTGATCCGCACGTTTAACGGGTTGAACAACCTGCAGCTTCTGCACCTCGAGGACAACTTTATCCGCGAGCTCAAGGACTTTGACTTCGAGCTCCTTGTCCAACAGTGTCAGCTTTACTCCAAAACAAGCTTACACTCTTCTCGCTGCGCTCGCTTGCACGGCAAACAGCTGGTCACCTGCCCCGTACGGCAGGTCAGCTTCGATGACCGGCTCAGAGCTCTCGTTCAGTGGTAAACCCTGGTCCTGCCGGATCGTGCAGGAGATGACTTTCTGGCGCCAGCTAATGTCAATGAGACCACCTGCTCAAACTACTTTTTCCAGGACGGCGTCATCGAGAACATCATGGTCTCGGACTACATGCCCAGGATCTCGACTATCCTCTTGACGATCCTGCTGCTGCTCATGTTTTAAGTTGTGCTGTGCAGTCTTCCAGCTTTTCTAGAGTATTTTCTCTAGATGTGAGGATGGGGTATAGCTGTACATATATCAGGCAAGTGAGATTTCACTATTCTAGTTATAGATTTCTTGATTCTAAAGTAGTTTTGTAGTTTTTCAGCTCATAAAATAAACCGAAAAAAGAAAATGGCAGGTCATGCAGATTATTATGTCAGTGATCAACATCGAATACTGAAAGAGGGCTTAGTTCATGGTTTTCGCAGCACGTAGGTGGCTCAAAACACGCTTAGAAGATTCTTGAGAGAAAGGCCATTATCATCGTCTACATCAGTCGTCAACAACTAGTATTTCGTGACTATGCGCTAAGTATATTCCAATTCCTATATACTTTGAGAGTAATAATCTCAACATTTGCAACTAATGTGTAAGTTAGTATTAAATTCATACATTATGAAATTAATGTAAGAGATAGATGCCCAGTATTGAAGGCTCGTAGTATGGTTATTTTTGTATTTACGGTTATTTGCAACAAATAGTGCAACTTTACGAAGGTGACGCACTTTTTTGTAAAATTGTACATATTATGAACTCAATATTTTAAATTAATCATCGTTTTTCGATATAAGGAGCGGAAAATACGATTGAATATACGCATGTAAAATTGCATTTTATACACACTATATTAAAAGAATATTTCCAGCTAAAACAGTTATATTTATACAAAAAATAATAGAAAAAATTAAAATTTTGATCACTTCAATAAAATGCTATGCACAAAATAGCTATGACTAGCAATACTGGGCGCTTCTCTAAACAAATTAGAATTATTGATACCTTTCGATGGATATTTCGATAAGTATGCATTGTATGTGAACCGAATTTCTGCTGGATTTTAGTCTGAATCTATCAATTCTTTTTCAAAAGTTAGCACCAAATTAATAAAAAAATTGAATACAAAATATAAAAATTGTAGTAAAATATATGACTTTATCCATGTAACATTCCAAAGTCATCTTACTTTAAAAAACAAATTATACTTTTTTTTGTAATATTAAATATATTAGATAGTAAAAGTTAATGAGCATACGTTATTATGTTTAGAAGAGATATTTACAAAGGATATTCAAAATTATTAAGAAAAAAGAGAATTAAAGATCAAATCAATTAAGTATAGCCAGACTGCGTATGCGACAGCATCACTGCAGAATACAATCTTGAATTAGCTAAATGCTATTTAAAGATCTTGCATATGTTATTTAATTAACCTGGCTAAAGATCAAAATATAGAGCCGCGATGGCTCCGCGGTAAACCACCTGCTCAAGGGGTCGTGGGTTCGAATCCCCATCATCGCGATCACTTTTTACAGATCCGATGAAAATCTTACTCACGACACCTGGCAATTTGAGAAAGGTGTAGGTGTGATGAGCCTACCCTGGAAACTTTCGAACGCTAAAATTCATCTAGAAACACAACACGATATGTTGTGAGGCCATCAACTTTCGAGTTTGAAAAAGCCACCTATTTATGATTATTTTTTTATAATAAATATAAATATATTAGAATGTAATTATATACCCAGGCTTCCTACCGATGCAAGAGCATCTTTGCAGAATACAGTCTTTAGATATCTAAAAGCTATCTCTAGATCTTGTATTAGTTGCTTACGGCAACCTGGCAATGCAAAAGTAAATAAGTCAACATATATCAAAACTAGTTATCGTAAATTTCAAAAGCTAAATTATAAATACTATAATAAACATGTATTAAATGTATTATAAATATGAATTATACGATTCAGATAAAAGTTAAACTGTTGTTAGAATAATAACTCTGTCTCTGTGTAAAAATTACTTGGCAAAACATGAATTTTATTAATGCAAAAATAGTATCTTTCTCAAACAAATCACTGATTTAAAAAAAAAACGAATTGTCTAATGTGATAACTAAAAAGTACAAATTGTTGTACAATGCACAACATTTTTTCTCTACATGAAAAAAAGTTAACAAATAATCCAAAGACTGAAATAGAAACACGATGAAAAATGTTACTAGAAAATTGTTAAATAAATATGATATATGTGAATAGTCATTCTGGTGGGATAGTTGAAAAGTAACATCAATATTATTATTAGACTTTATTAGAAATTAAGCAGTAATAATTACTGTTCTACCGACTGATATTTATTTATTATTAAAACGATTCGAAGTATTCTTTAAAACTCCAGTAATTAATAAATACACGCATTTTGGATCAGCGATGTTTGTGTATCAGTAAGAAATTACTTTTCTTTACTTGAAAACTAGATTGAAAATCTAATTTTACGGCGAAGGTATAATAGTACATTATGCAACAAGGGGAGAAAGTAGCACATTTCCGGCGGGTGGGTTTCCCGCAGTAATCACACGAGGAAAAATCTACTTTCGCCCCGTGTTACATATAATATTTTATTCCACATTCGATCGAAAGGTCACTATTTGAGTCTGCAAAGCGGGGTCAAAATTTTTTTTATTATATCGACCATTTGAACATACAAAATTTTGTTTCTACTTTCTTCACGCAAATTTCTCATAATTCCCGAAAATTTTTCATATTTCCCGCAAATTTCTTATATTTTCGAAAAATTTATCATATTTCCCGCAAACCGAATTCGCGGGAAAAATATGCTACTTTCGCCCCGCATTTCAGGCTCAAAAAGTGACCAATTTGATCGAGTATGGAATAAAAATATTATCTGATATGGCTTTGAAGTGAATGCAGAGGGCCTGGCATGCTTATTCTCCGTGTGTTCCGTGAGAATAGATGAAGTCAGTAAAGCAGTTTTTATTATACTGTAATTTTAAAACTACATTACCACTCGCTCAGTTACCTACTGAGCTGCACAACTTTCTGTTTCCGGTACGTCGTCCCCTTAAATAACATGTTAGAAAAGGGTGTTGTCCCAGAATTTAGACACATGACAAGAATGGTAGTGGAAACGGAACATGCATTGACAATATCTATATAAAAACTAAATCTATTGATACTAAATCATTCAAACTTATGATCCCATTTACCGACCATTACCCAATCTTCTTAAAGCTGAATAAACCACCTAAACCAAATAAAGAGATTGTTCGCCATTATTATAATTACACTAAACTACAGAGGATAGCTAGCAGTAAAAATTGGCATATTATAGAAACAATGCATGATCCCAACTCCGCTACAGCCTACTTAATAAACGAGATAGAGGATTGCTTAGAAAAATCTAAAAGTCTAATTAATATGAAAATAAGTAAAAAAACTCCAAGAAAGGAGTGGATCACTAAAGCTATCATGGTCTCGTGCGAGAAAAAAGAACAATTATACAAAAAATGCGCAAAGAACCAAATAATAATAATATTAAAGTAGAGTATAAGAACTATACCAAGAGGCTAGATTAGCTAATTTATGAAGCAAAGCTTAGGCATGATAGAAATTTCTTTACAAATAACAGTAACAATACTAAACAACTTTGGAAACATGTTAACAATAAGTTAGGAACAAACTCGCAAAAGGATACAACAATTAATAAAATAGCGATAGATAAAAACTGTACAATTGAAGAACCGATACAAATTGCCAACTACATGAATTCCTTTTTTTGTAAAATAGCAAGACTTAAGCGACAAAATTATTAACCCACAGGGTAAAAAATTAGAATTACCTCCCATAAACAATAATACAATCTTTATCAAACCAACTAATAACTCAGAAATACAGCAAATTATTCAGAATATGAAAATGAAAAATGGTGGAATTGATAATATTCCCTCCAAAGTTCTGAAAGTACTATCACCTTAAATTATTAATGCATTAACACACATATTTAATCTTTGTATAGATAAATCAATATGGCCAGATGCCTTGAAATCAGCGGAGGTAGTTCCCATTTTCAAATCTGGTAGCAAAATGGAGATAACTAACTATAGACCAATATCGTTAATATCTAATTTAGCAAAAATGTTAGAAAAAATATTATATAACAGATATCCAATCCTTCTTTGACAAATTTAATCTACTAGCCAAAAATCAATATGGTTTTAGAAAAAATATAGGGGCCAAAGATGCTCTAAGTTATATCACGAACGTAATTTACAGTAAACTAGACAAAAGCAAATCAATAGCAATTACCTTTCTAGATCTGGCTAAAGCTTTTGATACGGTCAATCTTGCTATTTTACTCGACAAATTGTATAACTACGGTATAAGGGGTAAAGCGCATAAAATAATAACTTGTTACTTATGTAATAGAAAACAAAAAGTTAAAATAGGAACAGCGAACAGCTGTTATGAGACAGTAATAACGGGAGTGCCACTTGGTAGTGACCTACTAAGGGACAATTCTTGGTCCACTTTTATTTATAATATATGTCAATGACCTGCTTGCAGATAGGACTGAAAGTACAATCTCATATGCTGATGATACAGCTGTTACGTCCTGACTATCCTAAATTGAATAGATGGGAACGTAATGATATGTGTAGTGGCGATTGTAAGACTGTAAGAAATTGTTAATTCGCGCCTAACACTTCTTCTTGCTATCATGTATGGATTCTCGCGCAAACGCTACAGCATGGTCTGTGTAAGTATATATTATTTAAATTTTCAAAATATAATACTTACTAGCTAAAAACTCGCTCGCTACCGCTCGCTCGTTCTATTTAAACATTATTTCAAGTTTTAAATATACATTCCACAAATTTATGATAATAAAAATATGAAACAAAAACAATAATAAAATAATATATCAATATTTAAAAATAACTTTATTTTAAAATCAAAAGTAATTGCATTATAACATTAAAACATAATACTTATTATTTTAATTTGTGCGATGTGATGTATTACCATACTAAAAAAAATCAGATGATAATCAACTGATAATCAGCTGATCATCAGCTGATAACCATGCTAAAACGTCAGCTGATTATCAAGTGATTTCAGCTCAATATTTTTAATAAAGCTGATAATTATAAATATGCGTTTATGTGAGATAAAATTTTAATGATAACCAGGTGATAATCAGGTGATAATCATTCAAAATTTGTCAACTTTAATATATTTATTATAAGTTATTTAAAATAAGTAAAATTTGTAAATTTCATATAATAAGGGCCAGTACTGGTGTTACCGTCAGGATGATAACACGAAAACTCTAGCTGTGAGCTCTAACATTTTTGTTTTTCAATAATTTAATCTAAATAAAATTTTTTTCGTGTTAAAAAATAAAAATTATTGAACTATCAGCCAGAGATTTCGTGTTATCATTCTGATGGTAACATCAGTACTGGCCCTCATTATGTGAGATTTATAAATTTTACTTATTTTAAATAATTTATAATAAATATATTAAAGATTACAAATTTTGAATGATTATCACCTGATTATCATTAACATTTTATTTCATATAAACGTATATTTATAACTATCAGGTTTAATAAAATATTGAGCTGAAATCACCTGATAATCAGATGACCTTTTGGCATGATTATCAACTGATTATCAGCTAATAATCAGCTGATTATCAGTTAATTCTCATCTGATTTTTTTCAGTAGGCACCACTTTTACTTTAACTTGCGAATATTCAAAACGGGATCAATTACCATATTATGGCGCAATTTTCAAAATTACAACTATATTAGATTTATTTATTTATTAGTTTATACTACAAAATTTGATTGTAAATTCATATAAAAATTTGAGTTAATAATATTAAAAATTTTTAATATTAATTAAATGTAATTATAAGATCTAATTTAAATTTATAATTTCCCTGTTAAAAATGACTAATTAAAAACGATTAAAACCATAATTGGTTTTAATATGGAATTGTGATCCGATTGAATCCGTCAGATTTTGATCAGAGAAAGCTTCAACTGAATCGATTAAATACAATTAAAACCGATAAATTTTTATAATCGGTTTGAATCGTATTAATCGGTTTTAATTCGATAATTCCGGATCACAATTCCGTATTAAACCCAATTATGGTTTTAATTGTTTTTAATTGGTCATTTTTAGCAGGGTTAAAAAATGTTAAATAAAAATTATATTAATACATTATTATAAGTCATTATTCGTGGGATGCGTGGTAGCATAGCCGGGTAAATTGAGTACGTTATTATAATAATAATAATATTTATTATTTTATTATAATGGTTTAATGTTGTAACTATTGAATATATATGTGTAGTATTTCTATTTTATTTTAAATATATCGTTTTTACAAATATTATTTATTTTTTTACATTATTAAATATAATTATTTTTAATTATAATGATATAATTTATACTTTGGATTTAAAAAATTAATATAATTTTCAATTGTTCTGTTTTTTTAGATTGTTAAACAAAATATTATGCAATAATATTAGTTGAATTTATGTTTTAAGATATAAGTTTCAATGAATTATTATTAACTTTATATACATTGATAACATTTTATTTTTATTACTAACTAATTCTAATCTCTTATTTATATTAGAAATTAGATCAGCGTGCTTTGAACTTTATAACTTAGATTTTATCTGGTAATAATTTAATCATTTTTTTTAATACTTAGAAAAAAATTTAATTCATTATTCCTTAGAATCATATTTATAAAAAAATATACATCTTTCACCCTTTGAAAATTTACAACATTATAAAATATATTCCAAAGAATTTAAGTATAAAGTTTGAAATATATATAATTAATCAAATTAAATGATAACGCTAAATGTAAAATTTCTTTTTGAAAATATCATTAAGTCCATATTCCAACTACATTCAAACTTATATATTTTATATAACATCTTAGTACATATTTTATAATAATTGCATGAAGAGTTTGTGAAGTTTTGTTATCATAAAATTTAAACTACTGTTTTTTTTTTTAATGTAATTATTTTCATACTGACACTAAATCTAGATTTTATACTTTATTCTTGACACCTTGTTATATGTTTTACAATATTCAAGAGATTTGTCAAGTTTTTAGAAAGTAAAAAATTTACTTTCTTCTAAAGCATAGACGTTGATTCCTTATTAACTCCTTAAAATAAATCCTCCTTTTTATGAATCATGATTAATCTTAACGAATATAATAAAACTTACATTAAGGAGTCATGTATTCTTTGGATAAGTATGTGGCATATCGTAGCCATGTGTCCTTGTTAACAGGTGTGGTAAGTGGGCATAATATGTCAAAAAAATTATGGACATTTCAAGAATGGCAACCTAACCTCGCACACATTTATGTATTTGTATAAACATGACCACATTCACACTGACATATATAGTTTTTAATATGTACTTAAGTGTGGATATTAGAAAACATCAGGTGGAATCTGTGTGTTCAAGATTACCAGTGATGGAGTTTAAATATGTTGATCTTGATAGATATTCTTCAACTTAGTGTTTGAGTCAGTCGCAGGTAATATTCATCATTTTAGTGTCTTATATGCAGTGTATTCGTGTAAGTTTGTGATGTAGATGTTTATTTTATTATGTATAAACAGGCAAGCGTAATAATTTTTACTTGACTGCGTCTTTGCTAGCTAATCCATACTGAATCTTATGGCTCTGAGTGCGAAATTTACAGATGGATGTATACATGAGAATTTAAACTACAGCACTTGAGATAAAGGCATGTGGATATATTGTTTTAACAAATTGAAACAAATCACCATGCAAAATTTTAGCCCTCTAAGTATGGTAGTTTTTAATTGACAGCAAAAAGAAAAATTGAAAAAATTAATCGTACAATTATTGAGAATTTTATTTTGCTTTTAATTAAAAACCATCATACTTAGAGGGCTAAAATTTTGCATGATGATTTATTTCAAGTTATTAAAACAATATATCCACTTGTTTTTATCTCAAGTGCTGTAGTTTAAATTTTCATGCAAACACCCATCTATAAATTTTGCTCTCGGAACCATGGGTTTCAGTGTAGATTAGCTATTTAACCATTTACTTTTATTTTAAAAATTAAATCATTGCAATTTACTGTAATTTATTTTAATAGCTTTATATTTAGTTTTTAAAGTGGATTATATGTCGTAATTACATATGATAATGAATTTGATGCTTTGAGTGTATTATAAAGAATTGAAAAAATCAAAAGTGTGTATTGTAATAAGTAGTGTATTTAGTTATTTGTAACTATAAATATATACAGAAGTTTTGTGTAATTGTGTATCGTAGTTTTAATGTTCATTAGAATTGATAAATTTGGTAGTTTTTTTTGTAATATAAAAATGCAGTAATGTTAAATATTACAATTTATGGACATTAAAGTAGCTGCTTTCTGGAATGAATTACAAAAAAAAAATTTTGGTAAAATTATTGGTTACATCTATGTAATTGAATTTCAAAAGCGAGGATTGCCTCATATGCATGCACTACTATATTTAGATTTTAAAGATAAATTTCATAGTTCTGATCAAATTGACAATATTATTAGCGCTGAAATACCAGATGAAAGTAGATGGTCCAAACCAGATGGTCTTGTTAAACAACATATGATACATGGACCATGTGGAAATCAGAATAATAATTCACCATGTATGGATAAATCAAAATTTATATGTACTAAAAAATTTCCTAAACAGTAGTAAGTAAGCCGGTATGGGGAGACATAACAAATGACGTCATCACTGGCGCATCCTTATCTTATCATGTAAACAAGTCATAAAGATAAGATAAGGTATCATGTTTGTTTATACAAACAAGTAATTAACATTATCTTTATTACATGTATAGATAATTTTAATTAATTATTTATGTAAACAAACAATACCTTGACTTAATTATTTGTTTATATTGATAAGATAAGGATACGATAGTAATGATGTCATTTGTTATGTCACACACCATGTTAGTAAATAAAAAAAATCATTTCTTACAATATATAATGGATTTTATTCGAATTATAAACAATGTAAATCCAATCACACATGTGTACACATACGTACACATACGTACACTTACGCGAGCACACACACACACACACACAATCGTATCGTCTGCTAATGCACGAGGGACACTAGCTTCCTACACTGCTCTCTCTCTCTCTCTCTCTCTCTCTCTCTCTCTCTCTTACTCACACGCACACACTCTTTTCTTACGCACACGATCTCTTTTTGTCCCTATCTCTCTCTCTCTCTCTCTCTCTCTCTTACTCACACGCACACATTCTTTCTTACGCACACGCTCTCTTTTTTCCCCTATCTCTTTCTCTCTCACGCACAAGTTTTCCTACTCTCTCTCTCTCTCTCTCACGCACACACTCTCTCTCTCCTTTCTTCCTCTCTTCTTCTATCTCTCACGCACAAGCTTTCCTTCTCTCTCTTACGCACATGCTCTTCCTTTCTCCCCCTCTCTCCTACACACACGCTCTCTCTCCATCTCTCCTTCTCTCTCATGCACAAGCTTTACTTATCTCTCTCTTACACACACGCTCTCTCTCTCTCTCTCTCTCTCTCTCTCTCTCTTACGCACACATTCTTCCTTCTCTCTCCTTCTCTCTCACGCACAAGCTTTACTTATCTCTCTCTCTTACACACACGCTCTCTCTCTCTCTCACGCAAAAGCTTTACTTCTCTCTCTCTCTCTCTCTCTCTCTCTCTTACGCACACATTCTTCCTTTCTCTCTCTCTCTCTCTCCCTCTCTCTTACGTACACGCTCTCTCTCTTACACACACTCCTTACTCTTAATTAGTAATCTGGGCACACACACACACATACACACACATACACGGGTAAATATAATTAATGATACAACTTACGCGTTCATTATACACTCACGCACATAAACACAAAATTTCACGATACGACGTCGATTGTCTCTTCTTCAGCACTCGCCTCTATCTTCACGATGACAAGCTTTCCCCTGTTAGCTATGTTGTCGGGAGATGCATGCGAGTCGAACTGACAAAATTCTTCGCCTATATCAATTTCCGTATCGACTTCATCACCCTCCGCTTCCTCCTGCTGCAACTCCGCTTCCTTCTGCTGCATCTCCGCTTCCTCCTGCTGCTCCTCTCTTTTCACAACATCTAGCATAGCAGCATCTTCATCGGCATGCACCACCTGTGTAAAGATACACATAATTAATCTATTGTGACAAACATAAGATATTTACCTTATTAACTAACTAACCTCCTGCTGCTGCACTAACTTCTCGGCTACCTCCTTCGTCTCCTCCGTCTTATCTGTTTCTACGCTGCAACACCACAGCTCTCTTTTGCTGCACATCGTACACCGTCGCGCCCTGCACTCCGTGCAGTACGTCCAGCGTGTGCGTATGGTCATACGTTTCATGACCCGCGCACACACTTCACATACATCCCCAAGCTTAGGGATGTAGAAATTGACGGGGCCGATCGAAGGTGAACCTTGCATGATGTGCAGCGTGCGTTTTATCTCTTCACGCTCCTCGTACAGCTCAGCATACGTGTCGCGGTGCTGTTGTATGAGCCGCGACGTACGCTCCATCCGTGATTTTAATAGAGCGCTCTTCTCCTCCAACTGGCGTAAAACAATACTTTTCACCGACATCCTAGTGGAACTACGATCAAGTTGGAACTGACGACTGTAGTCGAAGCAGTCATCTGTAGGGTCTAGGAGGAGAAGGAGGGCCGAAGGAGAAAAATTTAGACTTGTGTTGATTATTGTTCGATACCGCACGTGTGCTTGTACACCCGATACCCGAATGAGCTGGGTGACGCGTTGTGCAGCGAAATGCTTGACGGATACGGGATACTTTTTACGAGCGTTAGAGAGCATAACCTTTGACTCTCAAGTGCTCTTCGCAGGAAGTTGATATTTTTTAGTATCCACTTGTCGTCATGAGTCTTAGCAGGCGATACCTATACAGCGGAGATAAATCAGTGTGACAAAACAACTATACGTGTTTGATACTGCTTGCTGCTCGACGAACACGGGATACTTTTTACGATTGTGTGTGTGTGTGTGTGTGTGTGAGAGAGAGAGAGAGAGAGAGAGAGAGAGAGAGCATGATCTTTGACTCTCGACTGCTCTAAGCGTGAACTTGATATTTTTAGTATCAACTCGACGGTAAAAGTCTTTACACTTGATACCTATGCGCGGAAAAAATGGATCAGTGTGACAAAACAACGGTTCAGAGTAATCTCAAATGTAATTAACACGTGGATTCTCGGAGCCGTATATTTGATACTGCTTGTATGAGAATCGCTATAGTCATCGCTTACACAGGAAGTCGAATGCTATTAAATGTGATAGAGCATTGCTTTCAGTCGCCTTGTATCGTGCGAGAATCGACGACGGTATCATTATTTCAGATTGTTATGCATCTTGGACCGTGAGAACGTAGGTAATATAATATCTATTAATCAGGCGATCCTCTGACCATGTAAGTGACATTCGGTGAAATTTTGATACTCACGAATGATAAAGCTGAGACAAAACTTATCACAGGATGTTATTTTTTGTGCTTTATACTATTGCGAGAGTCTACACATCCCCCCACTAGCAAGACGTTTTTATGCTATATAAACCCTACGTTGACCTCAGGAGCTCAGTAGTCATGAGAGTAGTTGCATTAAATCAAGAGCTCGCAAGCATGTATAACGTAGCCGAGGAGTCTTTACGCAGTGTAGTGCTTCGCATCGCGGGCAATCTTCAAGCAAATAGTGTTGTTAGACGCAGGTGTACAAGAAGCTGGTGTCTACGCGTGAAACGTATGGTAGCGTGCCAATTATGCCGCGAGTTTTCACGTCTTTTACGATGCTGTGGGCCACGGAAAATTGCACAGCTTCATAGACGCATTTTTAAAAAATGCAACTTAGCTGTGCGATGCGCAGCAGAATTTTGTATGCAACAGAATTTTGCGCATTTACCTGTGTTGACGCGGTTAATGACAGCATTCGAGGAGAATAATGGTGAGTACATTTTTATTGGTTGCAATTTTTCTGCACTATATAGCGTTGTCATTAATAAAAATCAAACAGTACTTGTACTTGGCAACGAGGTAAACGGTGCCACAGCTGATAGTGTCGTCTGCTACTGTAGCTACAAGCTCTGTTTCATTCACTCGCGCGCGCGCATACACGCATTCGTAACGCAGTGTCGTCTGCTCTTACCGTAGAACGCGTCGACTGCTGCGTATGACGCCTAGCGTTTTCAAGTCGTCTGCTTCAGCGCTAGGAATATTAGCTTCTTACATCTGTCATATTACATAGTATGCGATGCGTATTTCTTTATCATTACAATAATATAACGTATAATTATAAAATCAAAGAATATACATCCGCTATATTCTATGACAGTGAGAATACTTTTTTTTTAAACAACTGTTTTTCTCACTATACTTCTTGCTTTTTTTATTAAAAAAAATGTGTAATCAAATATCGGTTAATATTTTTGTTTTAATTTATTCGACATCAAAGAGATTTTAATATTCATGTGTTGTATGCATCACTACCTTCGAATACATATAACGTATATTATAAAAAGTAAGCTCTGTATTTGTAACATAAAATTGTTTTACTTTTCAGCGTTAGAAAATTTGTTAGCCGACATAACCTCTGATGAAGATGATAATGATATTACAGAATACACATCAAGTGAATATGTTGAACCTACATCATCGGATGAAGATGAGGAGGAGGAGGTGGAGGAGGAAGAAAGAGAGGCAAGTGAGACGGAAGAGGAGGATGCAGCGCAAGCGCTGAATGCTGTAGCCGATGTACAGTTTGTACCGGCTGAAATGGTGGGGGTGAGCGCTGCCGATGCACATGGAGAGGAGTTGCGGGCGGAGGAGAGCGAAGCCGTAAGGGGAGAAGCAGCAGCGGTGGCTGCGGCGCCTGCAGCGGTGCGTCTTCAGGTGAATGAGGCTATGGAGGAGGAGGAGGAGGAGGATGAAGCAGTAGAGAGAGCGCAGAATGAGCACGATGCTAGAGCAGAAGAGGCTGAAGATGTACCTGTCAATAGGGATTCTCAGCGCATGGTTAATGTTGACCACCTTCTTGCCACATGTATAGAGCCAACAGCTGCTGCTAATAATATTCTACAGCACTTGATGGAACGAGCAGCTGATGAAAGCGAGAATATTATTGAGTATGCGGAGCATCCATGTGTTAAAAGACGGCAACAAATCCTCGACTTTTTGGCCCGACCAGTAGAACCCGAAGAAATGCGGTACACAAGAAGAAGCGCTGGAGGATTGGTTACTGAGCATTTTTTTAACCAGGGAAATCCAAGAGATCGTCAAATTAATGAACGTGAGTATTATGCTGTATTTAAATATACATTTTTCTTGAAATAAATTCTTATTTTTAAATATTATTTAAGTTATTCGGCGTGGTCTCGAAGGATTTGCAAAGTACCCCAGGGCTTTGAAACAAGATATCATGCGTATCATGTATGTTCGAAGAGCACAAGAAATACGTTGGTTTTTCAATGCTTGTAAAGATAAAAATTCCATACTGTTAGACACTGAAAATTTACCTGAAGTGTTTAATCGTCTGGGACAGAGTTTTTCAGGACCACCAGAAGAATAATTTAAAATAACAGAGTGTAAAATAGGGTATTCAAATATTTTGTATTCAATAAATTTTTTCAGAATATAATCACTCTGACGATTCATCTTGTTCTTCTTCTACAACCATTTTTCCCTTGTCTACATCATCTTCGAACACCAATACTTCTGTAGAATCGCAGGATTACGAGGCCGATGAAAGTGATTTTTCTATTCAAGTTGGTAGAGGACAAAGAAGAAGAATTGAAAATTCAAGCAGCAATAATGATGATTTGTCTGACTACGAGCAAGAGGATAATCAGCCCAGTGAGGTGAATGAGGAGGCGGGGGAGGAGGAGGAGGAGGAGGAGATCAGCGATGAGGATGAGGAGAGAAGCGAAACAGACGATAATATGGATTATCAAGGAGTCGATGAGGAGAGAGAGGATGAGGATATCCAGCCTCCTGGTAATCGTTTTGATATTTTCCAACAAAATTCGCATTATATATCTAAGTATAAAATAGAAGGTAGACGTATTGTGCTAAAAATAAGATCTCCTCCGAAGGATGGATCTATAAATCCGATAGTTTGGTTGGAGTTAGTTATTCGCGATATTTATTCTTATATAATTTCATTATGTAATGAAAACGACATGATTGGCGTCTCCGTTAGAAGTTTAAATTTTGCACGAGGCCCGGGTGGGTTATCTTTACGATTAGTAAATAATTTTTTTTACAATGATTTATGGAATTTAATAAGCGGATTATCTCAGAGTAATGAGGATTTTCAAATAGATGAGAGCTTTATTCTAACATTAACACTTGTTAATATACCTAATGGTGGCCGAGGTGGAAGTAGAAAGAGGATGAGTGTTGATAGCTTATCTCAGAGATCGGTTGTATCTATAAGGAATAACGATAATTTATGCTTGCCAAGAGCTTTAATTGTCGGGGAGGCTTATATGATGTATAAAAAATTCTTTTCAAACGAAGCCATTGATGCTTGGAATATTGTCAGAGATAGCAGACGTGGCATGCAAAAAGAGCGCGCAAATCTCCTTACTATTAATGCAAACGTCGTAATTCCTGCAAACGGGTGCGGTATACGAGAAATAGAGACGTATCAGCGGTATTATGTCGCAAAAAATATCGCTATTGTAATATACGATAGTTTATCTTTTGGAAGTGGAGAACTGCCCTTTTACGATGGAAGACCTCTGTTAAATTCAAATTCTTTTGACGTTATAAATCTTTTGTACGACGCGCGAAGGCGTCATTTCGATACAATATTAAATTTAACCGGTGCTGCACGCAATCGTTTTTCTGCGAACATTGTAATAAAAGCTATAGATACGTAGATGAGCATAGATGCACAGCCAAATGTGACAGGTGTTTTTGTGCGCCAACGTGTAATTCTAATATAGATATTATAAAGTGTGTAGAATGTAACCGCGAATTTTACGGACAAATATGTTTCGACCGTCACAAAATAGATGGATCATACAAAAAAAAAAAATAAAAAAATATGCGATGTAGTAAAAGTTTGTAATATGTGTTGCAAACGAATTAATATATACAAATCAAAGCATGAGTGTGGAATCAATTGGTGCAACTTATGTCGCGAAAAACATGATGTAAATCAGCTCTGTTATATTCAACCCATTGGACGTAATGTTAACGCACAGATTAATCGTAAATCCCCAAAGAAAAACTTATTTATTTTTTATGACTTTGAGACGCGTCAAGATTCTGCTTACCGTGAACATACAGAGATAAAAATACACATTCCAAATCTATGTGTTGTACAACAGGTTTGCGATGATTGCATGGATGATGAAAATATAAATATACTATGCCATACGTGTGGTGTAAGAGAGCATATATTTCGCGATGATCCAGTTAAACAATTAATAGGTTTGACAGTACGCGAGAAAACTACCTTCGGTCAAATAATTTGTATTGCTCATAACTCTCGTGGGTTTGATGCGCAATTTATTTTGAGAGAAATCGTTGAAAATACCTCAATAGTACCGAACGTAATATTGAATGGACAAAATATAATTATGCTTCAATGCGGGCGAACAAAATTTATTGATAGCTTAAACTATTTTCACATGAAATTAAGTGCTTTACCACAAACCTTTTCTCTACCGCCAGCTAGCAAAAAAGGATATTTTCCTCATCTATTCAATACTTTAGATAATCAAAATTATGTTGGGGCTTTACCCGAAGCATCGTTCTATGCGCCTAATGCCATGTCGACGTCTGAGAGGGAAAAGTTTATTGTATGGTATGAGGAGAACCGAAATACTTATGAGTTTGATTTTCAACGTGAAATACTCGATTATTGCCGTATGGATGTAGAAATTTTAAGACTTGCATGCATGGCTTTTCGGAAAATTTTCATTAAGTGCGGGAATACTTGTCCGTTTACAGAGGCAACGACCATAGCTTCTGCATGCTCCATTGTGTATAGAAAAAATTTCTTAAGCGAAAAAACTATCGGTATCATTCCAGCAGGTGGATATCGACGCGCTGATAATCATTCGCAAAAGTCAATACAGTGGCTGTTACAGTGTGAACGTGAGATTGGTCGGGAAATCATACACGCGGGTAGAGCACGTGAATTTATGCTACCAGAAGGGTTTCGTGTAGATGGCTATTTACCTCCGGAAAATGACAATGCAAATAAAGGTATTGTCTTTGAATATCAAGGCTGTTACACACACGGTTGCCCTATTTGCTTTAATAAACGACGAGATAAAATAATGTCATATGGCAGAACTATGGATGAGTCGTACGAGAATACTTTTCGGAAAATTCAAAAAATAAAAGCCCTGGGTTACGAAGTTCGAGAGATATGGGAATGTACTTTTGATCGGGTAAAAGCAGAGAATCGCGAAATCTACGAATATGTAACACAGCATCCTCTTATGAGTCGTATAACGTTGAATCCGCGCGATGCTTTTTTTGGAGGTAGAACGGAGAATATAGTTACTGAGTACACGATCGGAAATAACGAAAAAATTCAATATACAGATATATGCTCTCTTTATCCGTACGTGTGTAAAAGAGGTCGATTTCCCGTGGGACATCCGCGAATTTTAATTGGTGAAGACTGCAACGAATTAACACAGGGGAATAACAATAATCTCAACAATATTGAAGGATTAGTTAAATGTAGTATCTTACCACCGCGCGACCTGCACATTCCACTCTTACCAATTAAAATGCACGGACGTCTTCTTTTTGCTCTTTGCCGCTCATGCTGTGAAGAAATGCAGCAGTGTGACTGCAATCACGAAGACCCAAAAATGCGTGAATTCACGGGCACCTGGGTTGCTGATGAGTTGCGTAAAGCTGTTGAACTCGGTTACAGTATTACGAAAATTTATATTATTTGGCAATATGAGATGACACAATATAATCAAATTGATGGTAGCGGAGGTCTTTTTGCTGAATACGTAAATACTTTCTTAAAAATCAAGCAAGAGGCTAGCGGATGGCCCTCATGGTGTACTGATGAAGCAACTAAATTACAATACATTGAACAGTATAGACTCGATGAGGGTATAACTATGGATAAAAATAATATCGAAAAAAATTCAGGGTTACGTGCTGTTGCTAAACTCTGCTTAAATTCGTTTTGGGGAAAGTTTGGACAACGGAGTAATTTGAAACAAACTGAAGTTGTAAAATCACGTGAATCTCTTTTAAAACTTCTTACTTGTCCGGAAAGAGATGTTAATGATATACTAGCAATTAATGATGAGATACTGTACGTGAATTGGCAATACAAGGATGAGGCTGTCACTCCTGCCCCACATACGAGTGTCGTGATTGCGGCTTACACCACTGCTCAAGCACGTTTAGAACTATATAATTACTTGAAAAGGTTGGGTGATCGTGTTCTTTATTATGACACAGATTCTTGTATATTTGTTTCGCATGACGATGCTTCGGATGAGTATAAACCTTTTATTGGCTCTAAACTAGGTGATATGACAGATGAACTTTGTGGTTATGGTGAAAATACGTATATAAGTAATTTTGTTTCGGGAGGACCAAAGTTTTACGCTTACACAGCTGTAACACCCAATAAAGATGATAAAATTGAATGTTGTAAAGTAAAAGGTATCTCATTAAACTTCTCAAACGGTGTAAAAATTAATTTTGATAGCATTAAGAATTTAATTAACAATGCCTTTGCAAACGAAGATCACGAATCTGAAAAAATGAATGATGAATGTAGTAAAATACGCTTAAAATTCAAAACTATCAGAAGAACTAAAATGCATGAAGTTGTAACGCGTGAAGAATCGAAAACATGTTGTGTTGTATTGAAAAAACGACGATACCTTACGTCACGTAAGTCTCTACCTTTTGGATATAAGAGTAATTAACTTTTTGGATGTATTTATTGTAAATAAAAATAAACAAATTTTTATATAATTTTCTTATTTTTCCATTTAAAAGATCCCTAACACATTTTTATATCCTCAGTATAGCTTCTGTCATCGAAGAGAACGCTTCTTATGGGAAATTTAGCTCATTTTAACGCGTAATTCAGCTTACTCGCGTTGTTATTTAGTTTGTTGGACACGAATATCAGCTTAAACATCGGTAATAACAGCTTGTGATTCAGCACACGTAAAATTAGCTTATTTTTACGTGTGCCGCGCCGCGCCGCCGCCGCCGCCGACCGTCCGCGTACCATAAGCTTATTTTAAGGAAAATCTCTCTCGTGTGTGTGTGTGTGTGTGTGTGTGTGAGTACTAGGCAAAATGGATATGCGATTCAAACATCCGTTTACGTGTATCGTTAGCGGACCCACGGGATGTGGTAAAACAGTTTTTGTCAAAAGGTTTCTTCGACATCTTCCACTCATGTGCAGTGTAACTTTTGATCGGATATTACTCTATTATGCCGAGTGGCAGTCTACGTATGAGACAGACTTTCTTCCAGGAGGCATAAGTAGGGAGAGTAGAAAAAAAATTGTTGAATTTCACGAGGGATTACCTCAGCCTTCAGATTATTCTCAAGACAATGAAAAGAAAAAATTATTAATTATCGATGATTTAATGAGAGAATCTTCGAATAACATTATTCTCGATTTATTTACAAAGGGAAGTCATCATAAGAATTTAAGTGTGATTTTTATTACACAAAATCTTTTCCACAAAGGAGCTGGTCAACGCGATATCTCATTAAATGCAAATTACCTCGTTATTTTTAAAAATCCACGTGATCGTTCGCAAATACAATATCTAGCACGTCAAGTCTATCCCGAAGACCCAAAATTTTTACAAGAAGCGTATCTCGATAGTACGTCAACTTCTCATGGCTATCTTTTGTTGGATTTGAAACAGTCGACCGAGGATGAATTTCGTTTCCGCACCTCTGTTTTTCCCGATGATAAATTGAGTTATGCATATGTACCGAAGAAGAATAAGAAATTCCGATAAAAGTAGAGGATTCTATGATTAAAGCTTCAGTCTGATTGAAACAATGGCCGGGAGAGGAGTGTCTGCGAGAACCGATAGTCGTAGACAGCGTAGAAGACAGGGTAGAAGACAGCGTGGATGTGGTGGTGGTGGTGGTGGTGGTGCTGCTGCTGCTACTGAAGCAGAAGAAGAAAAAGAAGATACAAAGTGTGGATGCCTACCAAAGCATTTTACAAAAAAGTGTGTTGCAGTATTGAATGCTCTTTGTCATGCAGATAGTCA
>JAZHPH010000246.1:119723-161323 GCA_037356405.1 Nasonia oneida | reverse complement strand
ACCTATTCGGTGACGCTAACAATCATTTACACTTGTTTTTGACACGATCTTCGTACCGCGGACTCTTACATCTAAAGAGGGGGACAACGTGTAGGTATGGGGACAGGTACGCCTGGCGTGGCAGAGGTGTATAAATAAAGCTTGTTTCTTGTGATATTACTTGTTGTTAAACGACGTCATAAGATAACAATTGTCATAATTGATAACTGAATTGTTATACAACCGACTCATATAGAGCGATCCTATCGCGATAAAAACACGGTCATCGGCATTTCTGGACCACGTCTCCTATTCGTCGGGAAACCGCGCTACGGCCATTCGCCCGCGACGACGCCAACTGACGCTCTCTTAAAGACTCCGGTTTGCCGGATTTATTGTATCGACGGCGTCTCGAACTTCGTATTGGGATATGCTGGATCGTTTGATCGACAGCGGCTCAATATTCTCTCTTATACAGGCTGGATCGCTTGGCGATCAACAGCGGCGCTACGCATGACCCAAGACCGTTGCTGGATCGTGACCGATACACAGCGGCTTGTAACTCTTTTCGAATAACGCTGGATCGCTTAGCAATCGACAGCGTCACCACACTATTAATACACGGTATCTGGATTGCTTAGCGATTTACAGACGGCTCAAATTCTCTCGAGTTCTTACCGGGATTGCAAAGCAATCGACGGCGTTCCGATAATATCTCCAATATGGCGGGATCTCTTTGATCTACCGCGTTTCATCTTACGCGAAGCGAGTAATATATCGTGGCACGCTACGCTCCGTTAATTATTATTTATTAGTCAAAACCTCCAAATACTCACCAACATCAATTTCGGGGTCGTATGCCGAGTATGTAACAACTTACGTTTTCTACGAACTCCACTCGACTCACGATGATTAACGGATTCTACTACTCTCTCTTCCTCTCTCGGTTTTAATTGGAGTGTTTTTCAGCGATAGCGTCCTGCTTGCTGAACGGCTGAGACGATTCTGGTCAAGGAGGAAGTCTCCTCCTCCTCACTATCCTGCGTGTTCCCGGAAAAATCCCAATCCGCACCCTCTATATTAATTATCGGCGGCATTACACTGCCGGCGTCAATTTCGCGAAACTTCCCTTCCATTAATCCCTAACATACACGGGAGAAATGGCATGAAGGCGTCAGAGGGTCCCACTACATCATCTGGCGCCATAGTCAAAATTAAGTCACCGTGCCGTCGTTGTGCATGGGACTCTTAAAAGCGCACTGGACTGCGCCAGTGCGACGGCATGGCTCATCTAGTGGTGCGCGCTAGTGGTGTACGCGCGCTTCCCACTAGTCGTGTCGGCAGTGCAATGGTTTCTCTCCCTCCGCGCGCGCGCGCCTTGACCGCATTCTTCCTCTCTCTCCCACGGCCGTTCGCGTTCCCTCTCCCTCTCGGCCCGCCGCGCTATCGCGGCGTGTTTGCTTCTGCGCGGCGACGATGCGCACTCGTCACTTCTTTTAGTGCCGGGCGCTGTGCCTCGTCCAGAACTCGCTTCGCGGATCGCGATACGGCTCCTGGTGTTCGCAGGAGGAGGTGCGTGACGGCTGTGTCGGTACAGCAGCCCGACAACACCTGACAGAACGAAGCGACGCTAGTTATTTACGTAGTCTCCTGCTAACCCTACAAAGGAGCCACCACTGCTCCGCGGGGTTAGCAGGTGAGGTTATAATCCTCGGCGCCACAGGAACAAGTATTGGTGTTATTCCTGCTGCTTGCATTTTGCAGCAGGAACAATATTGTTTGCGCGTGTGTGTCGTGTTTGTGTACGCGTGCAGCCAAACGGGCTATATAAATTTTTATTTTTGCCTAAGCTGTATATACATGTTCTATATGTTGTACCTGACTCCCAAAAAATTTTTAGCGCGATCCCTTCATTTGGCTTCGGGTTCTGGCTGATTAAAGTTTAGGATCCAAGCAATTTTCGCATTTTTTTAACCTATTTTCAATGATTTGTAGCTCATAAGGGATGCATTTTTAACTAAAACTATCCTGATACTGTATTTAGGTTGTCGGAGTCCGAATCAAACATTTAGGTTTTCATATTTTAAGGTTTAAAATGAAAATAAGGTAGCCTCAACACACATATATATATATATATATATATTTCAGACAAATCAAAGTGATAGTGAATCTTTCCAAGAATTTGATTTTGACAAGACCGATTTCATAACAACTGCAACACATGATTCTAGTTCAGAATATGAAAATATTTTTGATTCTTCCCAAAATACAGGAAATACGACAGATAGCTTTAGACGTACATTAATAAATAATACTGATGCAAGTGTAAATGAGAACACTTCTAGAGGTAACTTTATATATATATATATATATATATATATATATATATATATATATATATGGCTTTAAGGGTACGTTTATTAAAAAATTATGACAATTTTACAAAAAAAAGTATATTTATGTTTATACTGAAACATGCTTCCCTGAAGAGCTATGAATTAATTAATTAGTGCTGAAAACCCAATTATTGTCAAAATTGACATCTTTGGCTCCCTACCATTTTCGTAAAAAGTAATGTAAAAATCTGAAAAAAATCAGATGCACTGGAAACTGTTTCTGGAACATATTTACCGTAGGTTGAAGAAGCAACAAATTGTTGATCTTTGATTTGACCATGAACGACCTATATATACATATATATATATATTTGTTATATATAGTATATAAGTGCACGATAGTAAATACTGTGCCCACATCTTATTTATTATGGTTAAAAATGTAAAATACAACGATCTAACTTATTATCGATAAAATCGAAAAAGGACATTCTAAAAATGAGGTCAGGTTTTGAGGTGGGACAAAAAATATAGACGTCCGCGGGTTTCGGGGGAAACGGATTCGGAAACTAGGCATTCTGACGAAGATTATTCTACCCTTGAATTTTTTTTTCAAGCATTTCTTCGAGTGAAGACAGCCCGTGAACACTTTTTTTATTTTCTGGCCCACTGTGCGACGGCTTGCTGCCCTACTGATATGTCTCCATAACAGCGAGAATCAATTTTAAACGTATGGCTTTACCGCGCAACTTATCGTTTCCACTGGTGAATGTTTTGAGAATCTTTTATCTAACTTATAAACAAAATTCGCATGGTGACTGATGATCATGGGGACGTATTCCGGGCTGTTCTCTCGTACAGCAAAGGTCACATGCATTCAAGAGTTGTATCTTTTTATAATAAGATGGCTGAAAATATGTAAGTAAAATATTTTTTTTTGAGTAATTATAAAACTTTAAGTGAGATCAGTCGGCCAACATTTTTTTCGTCAGCAACCCGCGGTAAATATGTTCTAAAAAGTGTTTCCAATGCCCCTAAATTTTTTTACATATATACTTATCGCCGAGATCCGAGTTACACAAATTTCATGTACCATCACCTCGCACAATAATGCATAACTAATAAAGGTTTAGATAACATTATATCTTGTTTCTTAAGTAAATTTTCTCTGGCCAAATATAAGAATAAAAATCATATAATTAATAATGGTATTGTAGGAGCTTTAAAAATTATTAGGTTATTTTTGAAAGTATATATAATTTATTTACTCTGTTCTGTGACATAAGTATGTATCTTAGTAATGCAAGAGATCAAAGTTTGATGATTTCTTTGCTAATTATCCAGTGCAAGCAATGTCAATTATATATTATCGGAACACTGCATTTTAATAAGTTATTAAAAAGATGCATATTTCTTGTAAGGAATACCCATGCAATATCAACTTTTTATTGCAAAAATGTCTTTCTTTTTATGCAAACTAACTCTATAAATCTGTTGGTGGTGAGCGTTGCACATAAACATATTGTTGTTAGGCATATAGTGGTATTTCAATCATATTTTAGCATTATAGACTGCTAAATTGATGTTTAGCATAGAGGCTTATGCTTGTGATATAACGGCACTTGTACAAGTACTTTGGGACTAAAAAACGTATCTCCAGGAATTTTTTGGTCAGGATCCGGATGATCGAACCTTCTCAAATCCTGTTTTTAAGGTTTAAATGGCTTATAGGGTACGTATAACATATATCTATGACTTTGAAAGTATTTTTAATGAAAATTTAAGAAAACTTTACAATAAACAGTATCTATATGTTATATCTAAAAAATGCTTCCCTGAGGAGCTATAAATTGATTAAATCATGCTAAAAACCCAAAAATTTCCAAAATTGACATCTTTGGCACCATGCCATTTTGGAATAAAGTAATTTAAAAATCTGAAAAAATTCAGGGGCATTGGAATCACTTTTTAGAACATATGTACCACGGGTTGCAGAAGAAAAAAATTTTGGCCGGCTGATCTCACAGAGAATCACCCATATATATATACCCATATCAAATGCTGTTTATTACGCTGTTGTGCTTGACAGGCGTGGGCGCCGCCATGTTGGATCTCTCTCTCTCTCTCTCTTCATATAATAAACATTAAATACAAAAAATCCATTGTTAACTATATATCTGTGTAATTTAATGTATACTATATGTTTATAATAATAATCCGTATTAAAGTGCTTTAGTCTATTAACATTTAATGAATAAATATATAGATAAATAAAAGCTATTTGATAGTAAGTAATTTTATTACTTAATTTAAAGATATATATATATATATATCACAATCAGAAAATAAGTATTTTCATAAAATAAGAGTATAGTAATATCTTTGGTTGAATAAAATCTTATACAAGCATAAGTTTCATTGCTTTCATTCGCTATACATCATAATTAGTAAAACAAGAATATATATCACAGTTTATTATATAACACAGCTGCACATAAAGTATTAGACTTATATATATTACGAACCAATCAGCGTTATAGCTTTCCTACTATGGTGGGGGAGGGACTTCTACTTAAAGAATCGTTGATGCTTTAAAAAAATCATTATTGTTCATCGACTTGTGGAGTAAGGAGCTGCTGTGTGAAAAGAGACAAGTAATATAAAAAGTGCCGTGTAAAAAAAGTGAACTACTGAAGAACGAATTGCTGAAGGGCAAAATTGCTGGATGTCGTACCGTTGAACAACGTAAAAGTGACAAGTGTTGTGAAAAAAGTGCGACGAATAAAAGTGAAAAAGTGTTGTGAAAAGAATTGATCATTAGACGACGAATCGCTGCCCAACAAACTGCTGAACATCACTGTCTCCATAAATAAGTGAGTGGAAATGGATTTAACAAACGAGTTTGTAGACATAGTGAAAGAGTTGTGGCGTATTGTAAAATATGCTTGCGATGGAGACTTCAACTCTAGCGACTTGCAAAGATCGATTAACTTAACCTCTAAAGCTATTAGTGAAGTGAAAGAATTGATAGAGTCACCAGCCTTGAACATTTATAAGAAAAAAACATGTCAAACTTCATGTGGTCAACTTTATAGTATTCATCGATTACTCAACAACTGCTTACTAAAAGTTGGCAGTGGACTCGAAGGGGTTAATGATACTCCTAGTGTGACGTGGGATGATACTAAATCAGCATTCAAGAATAATCTCAAAACTAGTGTGATAACAAACGTGAAACATTTGGACATGAAACGCATGTGTTCTCTTTATGTCGAAAATTGAAGAAGCGTTACTAGTGCATAAGTCGATGAAAGTTGACACAATTCTCGCTGCAGAGTACATGATTGTCAAAGAAATTAAAGAGATTGTGGAAGTGAAATATTTCAATACAAAGTCTGCATCAATCTATGAAAGTACAGACTTAAAAGAATGGTTTGCAGCTAATGCCAAACAGCCTATCGAACGTGACATGGAAGAGTTCCAGGAACAAGACTCAGGATGGACTTCAAAAGCAATTCTCAACTTGACTGTAGATATGAAAAAACTTAGTCCCATGAAAGCTGGTTCATACATTGAATTGCCAAAGTCCATACAAAGCAAGAAAGCATGCGTTAACGTTCGAAATGAAGACAATGAATGCTTTAAATGGGCTATTCTCTCAGCTCTACATCCCGTAGAAAAGCATGCGCAGCGAGTTTCAAAATATCAAGCTTATACGAATCAATTGAACTTTAAAAATATTGACTTTCCGGTTCTTGTGAAGCATATACCCAAGTTTGAGAAGCAGAATGACGTCTCTGTAAATCTCTTCATACTCAAGAAAAAGGGTAGTGTATTTAATGTAACTCCATGTCACTTGGCAGCTTTAAAGAAAGATAAGCATGTAAACTTACTGCTTGTGCAAGACACTTATATAGATGATGAGGAACAACAAGAACATTTAAAGGTTCCACAGTTTCATTATGTATGGATTAAAGATCTATTTCGTCTAGTCAACTCACAGTTCACAAAGAATTTACATAAAAAATATCTATGTGAGCGTTGTCTTCACTATTTTTACGATGAGGCTAAATTGGTAACTCATGAAGTTGATTGTACAACAGTGAACAAATCAAAGTGTTGTTACCTCAAGAGAGACAGTGTGTTGGAATTTAAAAATGTCAATAACAAAGAGCGAGTTCCAATAGTTGTTTATGCAGACTTTGAATGTATTCTCAAGCCTGTTGATGATAATCGCTCTTACCAAGAACATACACCCTTCAGCGTTGGCTGCTATGTTCAATACAGTTATGATGAATCAAAATGCAAGTATATAAGCTATAATGGAGAAACTGAACAAGACGAAGATCCTGCGAAATGCTTCGTTTCACAACTGTATATGCTAGATAAAGAACTTGCCAACATGTACGAGAATCCAGTGTCAATGAAGGATGTGGATGAGAGATCGTTTGATTCTGCTACAACTTGTCACATCTGTGAAGGACTGTTCAACGAGAAGGATGTCAAAGTCCGAGATCATTGTCACCTTACGGGACTGTAAGTTATTTATTATTATGATTATTATTATTCTTTATCTAATAACTATTCTTCCTTTCCAGATATCGTGGAGCGGCTCATAACAGTTGTAATCTCAACTATAAAGACTCGAGAACTATTCCAGTTGTATTCCACAACCTGAGCGGATATGATTCGCACTTGTTCATAAAGGAGCTTGCCAATAACGTCAAGGGACGAGTCTCTATTATACCGCAAAATAAAGAGAAGTACATCTCCTTCACCCAGCATATTGATGGAATCAAAATCAATTTCAAGTTTATTGATTCCTTCCGATTCATGCCATCGTTACTTGACAAGCTTGCCTCATACTTGGACAAGTTGGAAATAGTCGATAAAGAGTTCAAGAAGGAGTTTAGCAATGTTCAGATTGATTTGCTTAGGAGGAAAGGCATGTTCCCCTATGATCACATCAAATCTTTTGAGAATCTGAACGAGACCGCGCTTCCAGACAAAAAGAGCTTCTATAGTAGCCTCTATGATAGCAATATATCAGACGAGGACTACGTCCATGCTCAAATTGTCTGGAATGCTTTCAACATCAAAACTCTTGGCCAGTACTCAGACCTCTATCTGAAGACTGATGTACTTCTCCTCGCCAATGTGTTTGAAGACTTCAGATCCAAGTGTCTCCATACCTATGAGCTAGATCCTGCTCATTACTATACCACCCCCGGATTTACATGGGATGCCATGTTAAAGTATACTGGCATCAAGCTCCAACTGTTAACTGACATAGATATGCTGCTCTTTGTCGAGCGGGGTATCCAGGGGTGGTATCAGCCAATGCTACAATAGGTATGCGAAGGCCAATAATAGATACATGGAGTCTGGATACAACGAGGATGAAGAGTCAAAGTATCTGATGTACTATGATGTCAACAACCTATACGGATGGTAAGTTCATATTGAAATAATGATATTAATTATGATATACTAATAAATCCTATATTTCTAGGGCCATGACACAATCCCTGCCATGTGATAGCTTCAAGTGGGTGGAAGACCTGAATTGTGACTTCTTCAATGTTCCCGATGATGCTTCTGTAGGATACATCCTGGAAGTTGATCTGGAGTATCCAGAAAGTCTCCATGATGCTCACAAGGACCTTCAACTCCGTTCTGAGCATGCTGCACCTCCAGGCTCAAACCAAGAAAAGCTGCTAACCACTCTAAATAGTAAGGAGCGGTATGTCCTGCATTACGTCGCTCTCAAGTACGGGCTTCGATTGAAGCATATCCATCGTGCTCTCCAGTTCAACCAGAAGCCATGGTTGAAGCCATACATTGACCTGAATAGCGAGATGAGGAAGAATGCGAAGAATGAGTTCGAGAAGATGCTCTTCAAACTCTTCAACAACTCAGTGTATGGTAAGACCATGGAAAATGAGCGCAAGAGAGTCGACGTGAAGCTGGTAAACAAGTGAGAAGGTCGCTACGGCTGTGAGGCATACATTGCTCAGCCCAACTTCCACAGCTGTGCGATTTTCGACGAGAATCTCGTGGCCATCCAGCTTGCCCGAACCGAGTTCTCAATCCGCAAGCCAATCTACATCGGATTGACAGTGTTGGACTTGTCAAAGAGTCTTGTTTACCGCTTCCACTACGAGTACATGCAGAAACGGGTGGGAGACAAGGCCAAGCTCCTCTACACAGATACAGACAGTCTCATCTATGAAGTAAGCGATGTAGATATGTACGCTGTGATGAAGACTGACCTACATGAGTTCGACACTTCTGATTATCCGGTCGATAATCAATTTAACATTCCTCTAGTCAATAAGAAGATAGTCGGACTCATGAAGGACGAGTGCAATGGTAACATCATGACGGAGTTTGTTTGCCTCCGTAGCAAGATGTACTCCCTTAAGGTACAAGGACAGCAACCTATCAAGAAGGCAAAGAGTGTGAAGTCGTCAGTCGTCAAGTCGATCATTGAGTTTGACGACTACACCCATTGTCTTCGAGACAAGGCAACGATCTCCCGACAACAAAAGAACACTCGCAGCCGCCTCCACGTTATCAGGACTGAGAAGGAGCATAAGATCGCTCTGAGTCCACTTGACGATAAGCGATACCTCATCCCCGATCAGACGGATACTCTACCGTGGGGTCATTACATGATTGATGGATATTAGCTTATCGAGGAAGATGAGTCATCTGCGAAGAGAGTCAGATTACATTAGGTATGTTATAATCATTTATAATTAATATAATAACAATTATAATTGTTATTATATTAATCATACATTTTGTTTCAGATCACAGCTCTACTGCGCAGACTCCCTGCCGACCAATCCGATATGTGAGCCGCCGTCACCGCTGGTACTAGTGGTGGGGAAGACTGTACTTAAGGAAGCCCAATGTTCTCGAAATCATTCTCGATCAACGAGCTAAAGAGCAAACACCTCAAAGATGGACGCTATCAACAAGATTGCCAGCGGAGGATTCCTTCCCACGAAAAAGATGTCCGAGCTACAGACCGGACAGAAGCACGATAAACATCTGGATACTTCGCCTTCAAGAGCTCCTGTTCATAGAATCCACCTGTGATTGGATTATCTTGATAGTCTTTCAGATGATATGTAACTGGGTTCGTTACTGCAACTCTACTTATTGTGAAAATCTCAGTTGACCAGTTAGGTGTATAGCCTTTCTCGAAAACTTGCGTCAATTTACTCAATCGTACCTTATCACCAATCTTAAACTTAGGCTTCTTCGGCAATCTACTCTCATAAGTAAATCTTTTGAAAATCTGAGATTGATTCGCTGTAGACACTTCGTTGGGTTTCATTCTAATAGTTCGATGCTTAGTATCATTGTACTTTGTGATCAAATCAGGTAAGATTTTCAACCACTATCACCACCACCTTGCAAACTAAATTGAATCCACGTCTTGTTCTTGAGTGTACGATTAAAACGTTCACATATAGAAGCTTTTAAATTACTATACGTTGAGCACAGATTGATCTTATACTGTTTCATGAGAGTTTGAAAGTTGGTATTATAAAACTCTGTGCTTCTATCCGTATGTAGATTCTTAGGTACTCGACCTTGACGAAATATGGACTTCATTGCTGCTGCAACTTCTTCTCCAGTCTTTTTCTTCACAGGAACAGCCCATGCAAACTTGGAGAAAACATCTATGACTGTTAACATATATCTAAAACTCTTATTTTCTTTAGTATAAGGTTGCATCTCTACTAAATCAGCTTACCAAGTTCCGTCAAGCTGGTTTGTCAAGTTCTTCAACTATTAGTTTTTTATATTGCATGTTAAACGTTTGCAGAATGAATGTTGCTTGTGATCTGTAACACAGCCTCTTTTATAGTATCGATTTCTAGCTTGTAGGTAAGTAATTTTAAATCAAATTGCTCTCTGTATGCTTCCAAAAGAGAATCTTAATTGTTTAAGTCTCTTTCTTGTCGGGATATTAAATCTAGAATTCTTTGGTTTTCCATTTGAAGTTGAAACAAACTGACAGCCTCGTCTATGTGTTGTGCATCTCCTACATTGCATAACCTCTTTTTATCCATGTCGTATTGGCCATCTGTTGTGCTTTTGAAACCAAAACCAGGAGGGTCACGACTTCCCTCACGCTTTTTTAAATTACGTCCGGACACGTCGACACTCATTTTGATAATGATGTTTGTAAATGAAACAGCTCAGTATATATACCCTCCTTTGCGAAGTTCTTCTATGATTGAGTGGATTTCGTTGATATGACTAGGATTGCCAGCTGATTGTTCAGCTATAAGTAAGCGTAAACGAGCAACTAGCTCATTTGGATCGTCCCAGTACACATAATCCATTCCAGTATCTCTTATAGCAATTTTATAACGAGGTAATCCTTTTCCACTAAACATAGGATTTATAATGTTAGTATATTTTTTACTATTATGAACACGAATTGGTTGTGTGCTCAAATATTGTTTTTTTATGAGCATTTGTCGCTTCCAGAATACTTCGATAATTCTGCAAATCACTTTGATTATAAATCTTGGGTTGTTTTGCAATGAGCAATTCCATCAAAACAGCTGTTTTTGGATATCTTCCATCTTTTACTTTGATGCTTCGATCTCCAAACACTATTCATGAGTCACCTAACATCCATTCTGAACCTTCTTTTCGAACTCCATAAATATTATCATTATCCTTTTGATGCTTCAACATAGTCAAATATCAGCTACGTTACTGGGCTCTTGAATTACTCCCCTACGAATTTTCGTATCATTCAAATCATCATCATCCTCACTAGCTGCAGTTTCAAAATCAGATTCATGATAAGGTTCAATTGTATCATCATCAAAACTGTCAATAGAACTTCATTTTTGACCATTTCATGCTTAACCTCTTTCTTTATTGCTCAACTACGTTTAGATACTTCAGATTTTTCAACTGTCTTAACTAGTTTCTCGAGAGTATCAACAATAGGTTTAAAAGTTTCTCCTATTGACTGTTCAAATTTATCTTTTCCAAATTTCAACAGACTATACTTGCGTTTTACGGCATTTTGCACTTTCACAAGCTGATGAAGTATATTCTTTTGTCTCTGAATATCAGCTATGTTGATACTTTAACAGTCTTACAGTGTGTCTTATATTTATAGCAAAAGTGTCAAAACCCTTTCGATATCTACCATTGTTAATAGCACTATCTTTGTCATCCATCCAACCCAACATTTTGAGCATAATTCTCGAGACTGCGAATACGACATGTCCGAGTTGACATGATCGTTGTATAAGTGTTTGAGATTCATTTCATCTTGTCGGAAAACTACCAAGAGATTGACGTTATCTCTTACAAGATGTTTCGGAACTTGTGCATAAGACTGACATACATAGAAACAATCGACTTTCTTATGCTCCCCATACAGTAGTATGCTCTAACATTGTTTTGTTTTTCGCAGGCTATATCATGGAAGATCATGATAGAGTTTGGAAGTGCATTATCAGGAGCCATGACATCATCATTCTCACTGAATGCAAATTATATTGTATACTATTCAATGGTTTGAGAAGATCTTTTAAAAATTTGTACTTGGACTGATTGAGTGATTTAGAGTAGACGTAAACATTTTCAAACCTTACTCCATTAGGATGTGTTATAAGAGCTAGCAAACTGTTGGTTTTACCACAATTTGATGGTCCACAAAATACTGCTCGGATACTACCTGGAAGTAAATCACCATGTCGTTTATTTTTCTTCTCCGGCTCTGCAATAGTATCAAAGTTTACTACCGGAAGCTTAACAGACTGTTTCTTGAACATGTTTGTATAAAGAGGTCTGGATTACAACTGTTGTGAGACTATAAATAGATCTGGTATTTATACTCTCGATATTAGTTGTTGTTTAACCTTTAAAGTGAAATGATCGTTTACAAATGTCGAGGACGAGGTCTTGTTAATCGATTGATCAATAATCTTCCAATTGAACTTCATCTACCAGGTTATCAATACTGTGGACCAGGTACTAAACTCACTAAACGATTAGCTCGTGGCGTTCCAGGTATTAATCCTCTAGACGTAGCCTGCAAGGAACACGATATAGTCTATTTTCACAATCGAGAAAACATCGAAGCTAGGAACGCTGCTGATAGAGTCCTTGCCCATAAAGCTTGGCAAAGAGTTGTCTCGAAAGATTCGGGGGTTAAGGAAAAAGCAACCCCTTTTGCTGTTACAAGTGCCATGAAGTTAAAGTCTAAATTTGGAATGGGTGTTCCATTTAAGAAGATAGTAAAAGCTGCATCGAAATCAATCGTTCCCAGAAAATGTGCTCGTAAAGTCATTCTATCAGCATTAAAAGGAGCTCGAAAAGCAGTCAGAGAGGCTGGTGGTAAACGAAACATTGGTATTCCTCGTATTCTACCAGTTCTATCGAAAGTAGGAGGCTTCTTACCATTCGTTATACCTATATTCGCTGGTTTAAGTGCGACTGGTGCTATCATAGGAGGAACTGCTGGAATAGCAAAAGCTGTTAACGATGCTAAATCAGCAAAACAGGCTCTTGAAGAAAGTCAGAGGTATAATAGAAAAATGGAAGACATAGCTCTTGGTAAAGGTCTGTATTTGAAACCACATAAAACAGGGCTCGGTCTTCGTCTTAAGCCTGGAAATCAGTTAAGAAAAAAAAAGATTGTCGACGTAAGATTACCTCAGAGAGCTCTCACTAATATTGATCTCTTAAAGTATGCTAAAATCTTAAAAATCCCATACTTTCGAGGTATCTTTATGCGTAATGCTGTTCCTATCAATGGACCACATTATCGTGAATCTGCTATTGTTAATTTGGATGATGCTACCGGTCCTGGCACACATTGGTAGCATATCGAAATAGAGGTAGCGAAGTTGTGTACTTTGATAGTTTTGGTGACCTTCAACCACCTCTAGAAATAATGCTATATTTGGGCGTTGATAAAATAAAGTATAACTATGAAAGATATCAGGACTATGATACGTTTAATTGTGGGCATCTATGTCTTGAATTCTTGAGTTCGAGACTATATAAAGGAGTGAAAAAATGATTACCAAAACAGTATCAATTTGACCATCATGAGTGATTCATTAACATTGAGTCTTTCAGGTACATCTACTATACTTGATGCACAATTTTTCCTGCCAATCGAACTTTCATCGTATAAGAACTACGTTCTCGGATTGGTTGAACTATTAACCTTCAATTCGATTCCAAACATAGATATAGTTAACAACAAGTTCTACGTTGGTAAAGAAGTAATCTACTTACCAACAGTAGTTACGAGATTGAAGATATAGACAATTATCTTCGTGAAACATTAGCTGCAAAAAACATACTTTTCAGTGTTAAGCCTAATAACAATACTCATGCCATATGTAGTATTATCTAATCAGCATAAAATCCGAATGCTTAGTCGTATTCAGAAGGGTAAATCGATCGATATGAGTTTTCGTAGTTGGGAGCTGTACGAATATCCACTGCTTACCACTACACCCAAACATGTTTGGACAGTCAAAACATCTAATCAGTTAGAAAAGCCCCGCTTCGTGATCCTCGGCTTCCAAACAAATAGGAAGGCAGCGAAAGAAATTAATGTTAGTCGTTTCTATCACTGCAATATCAGTAATGTTAAACTCTTCTTAAATTCACAATACTATCCTTATGGAAAACTAAATTTAGATATTGAACGCAATCAGTATGCTATGCTCTACGATATGTATGCCAACTTTCAACATGCATACTATGACAAGAGTATTGAGCCTATGCTGAAAAAGCAACACTTCATCAACTATCTACCTCTTATAGTCATCGATTGTTCAAAGCAGAACGAAGCTTTGAAAAACGTGTCAGTTGATGTTCGGCTGGAATTTGAATCCAAAGATAATTTTCCCGCAGGAACCTCTGCTTATTGTTTAATTATACATGATCGCATAGTTCAGTATAATTGCGCAAATGGTGTTGTGAAAAAACTCGTTTGATTTATTTAATAACACACATTGTATCATAACTAAAATCGAATTCATGGAGAGATTTGAAACTTGCATCCCAATGTTCTCCTGAGTAGAGCGCTTTCGTATTCCCACTCTTGTACTACTATGCGCGCGCATTCAAGCCTCCTTTCTTGCGCTGCTTGTGATATCCACCACTAGACAAGATCAAACTCGTAACGGTTTGTCCTCATCATAATGGCGCCTATAAAGCCAGCTGTGCTCTTCACAATGTACGACTTATGAAGAAATACATGCGAGAGCAATGTAAGCAATTGGAGAGACAAGGTTCATCCATGGAGTGGGAGTGCAAAAATATTTATGTAGAGGTTAAGTTACATGGTTGAACCTAACAGGTAAGAGCGATGGTTGGGGCTCCCATCACTTATAAATACGAGAAAACTTCCACATCATGCTCATTCGTATATCATAGGTTCACCACCTAGTAGTGCAGGTTATAAGCCTCTTCCTGATTCGAAAAATGATAAGAAACAATGTTCAATGTCTACGCTTGGTAAGTATAGCAGCATCATCAAGTCGCTCTGCTTATTTAGCATTATTTTAATGTGTTTTCTCACTCGAACGAGTGATTTTTCACAGCGGGAAGGATCCTCTATCTGGCTCACACGCTAGCGCTGAAAAACCACGACTTTTTCGTGCGTTTTATGAGCCTAGAGGAGTTCTTTTCGCAAACTGGAGACAACATAACCTCTTCTGTCAACCACTATACAATTGCTGCTGGCGAACATCCTCATAGCTGTTTCATCATGTGGACATAGCATCGGCTCTCAACATCGGTAAAAAGGAAAAGAAAAATCTGATTTTTTGGACCATTAGCCCCCAATACAACCGAATAGAGGTCTTCTACAGAGCATTTTAGAGGTTAGACACAAATAGCTCTATCTCTCTCTAAAGAGCGCGAGATCAGTCGCCACCGTTGCTGCGCGTCAGATTCCAATCTTCGCCAACAGGGTGCAACACCATCGACACTGGACAAACGCTGGCACCTCTGATTGATCAGCCGTGTTGTTTTTGGCGCGTTATTCAAAAATCTGCTAGAGCGGGAGTTTTGAACATTTCGAAAATTTAAAAAAATCGATGAGGAAGTTTTAAGCGAATCTGCCTCAATTTTAATAGCGCAGATTAAGCTAAAAAAATCTGAAGATGTGAGAAATGACCTATTGGCTGAGACAAGTGACAAGACTCAAGACTTACAAGAGGCTGAAACTATCGAAGAAAGTGACATTGAACTTTTAAAAACTAAAAATATGCTGCTGAAAAGGCTAGTGAGCGAACTAACTGAGAAAAACGACCTTCTTAAAGAAAAAATGCAAAACATCATGAGTGGGGCTGATGTTAAGTTCCGCACGTACACAGATACCATTCAGTACTCAAGAGCAACTCAGAAAAAAGTTCCTAAAATATCTGTCAAGAAAAGCAATAACAGCAATATTGATCTCATGAAATCGGTAATAGAATGTCTCACAGCCGAAAAAAACATTCAAACAAAAATGATGAAGTTATTATAAGCTGCCTGAATGATAACAGTGCTGAATTAACGGAGACAGTACTGAAAGAAAAACTAGTGGACGAATGTAACATAACAAAGAATGAATTAAATAATCCGAAGATCAAAATAGTGGGTATCGACAATTATATGAACATGCAAACCAAGGAAATCGAGAAGGGCATTAATGAAAGAAATTTCAGTAACTTCGATAAGAACGGAGAAGTCCTGCATATGTACAAGAACAAGCACAACAACTTAACACTGTTCTGATGGAAGTCCCAGCTGAGATCTATAAGCACGTAAGAGAAAATGGCAACAAAATTTTTGTTGGGTATCAACATTGTAAAGTGTATGTATGACTTAGTAAACATCTGCCCGTGTTTCAAGTGTGGGAGATTCGAACACAATGCTAAGAAATGCAGAAATGATACCTTGTGTTTGAAATGTTCTGAAACTCATAAAACGAGTGACTGTGATAAGGACAGTGCAAAGTGCATAAACTGTCATTATAGTAATACGAGATATAAATCAAAGCTAGACACAAAACATTTTACTTATGACTCCAGCCAGTGTAGCATATTGAAAAAAAAATCGATAGATATATCGACCCGTCGATTATCCCATTAAACCCACCTTACCGGCAACTGAATCAATCTATCGCAACATGGAATCAGCAAACAGGCTCGAAGTACCTGTAGATGTCAATAATGCTGCAGATAAGGAAATTCAACAACATGAAAATAACACTCCACGCAATAAAGCGAAAAAAGAACCTCAACATAACTCAAAACCACACAAGACGTGAACAACAAGTACTACTGAGCCAACCAAAGCTGCAATCCACTGCATCAACACCAGTAAACAAAAACGAAAAAAACAAGATTAAAAAATAGGTAATATGGATATTTTTGATTATTTAGATAGGTTTCAAAAAGAATTAATGCAAAAGGAAAGGACATGCAGTAATATTGAAAATTTTAATAAAGTTATAAACAACAAGAAGGATATTATCCTGCATGTAAATATTCGAAGTATTAATGCAAATTTTGATAAACGAAAAATTTTAATAGAGATTTTAGCTATCAAACCAGCGATTGTAATATGTTCCGAAGTTTTTGAACAAATTAATTATAATTTATACCAACTGAATGGCTCAGATTATGATTATATAATATACTATAATGACAGTAGGATAAATAGGAATGATGGCGTCATTGTATTTGTCAATAACAATTTAGTCCAACATACCGAAGTTGTTGAAGCAGGTAGAATTAGGATAATAAATACTAGGATAACCTTAAATGATAAAAGTAGTCTTGAAATTTCGGCTTTGTACAGATCGCATGGGATACCAAAGACTGAGTTTATAGTAGACCTTAATAAGTACTTAATTAAAAAGAGAAATGAAAAAAATCACCTAGTGATTGGTGATTTTAATATTGACCTACTAGACTGTGATCACTATAGTCAAGATTTTGTATGCAATTTTCTTGATAATGGATATATTCCTGGTTTTGTAGGTATTACAAAGCCACATATTGGTAGAGCCAAGGGATTATGTATCGACAATATTTTCATCAAGTCTCATAGCATAAACACAGCCACATATAAGATTAGGCATGATATAACAGACCATTACCCGATCATAATTGCTGTAAATAAGCTGAAGGAAGTAAATAAAATGCCATGTTTTCTTAAATTACAGAAAATTAACAAATTATGCAATTGTTAGAGACTGGAATGGGATTATGTCGATGGATGATCCAAAGCTGGCTATAGAAAAATTGTTGAACGAGATAAAGCTATGCGTAGAGTTGGCAAAAACAAGGAAAAAGGCTAAAAAACACACTGGATAACTGATGCAATAGTGAGGTCGTGTGAAACTAAAGAGTTTTTATATAATTTATGGCAGCTAGATGTACAGAACGATCAACTAAAAACACAATATAAAACTTATGCAAAAATATTAGATAATGTAATTACCGACGCTAAAATAAAATATGAATCAAATATTATTCAAAATAATTCAAATAACCCAAAAAACTTTGGGAAATAATAAATACGAAAATTGGAAAAGTTAAAAATTGCAATAATGCCATAAATTATATAAAAATAAATAACCAAAAAATTACTGATAAATTGCAGATAGCGCAAAACATGAATACTTTGTTTTGTGATATAGGTAAAAATCTAAGCGCAAATATCGTTAAACCAGTAAATACTGAACTTAAACTGCCTACCATGAATCCTATTTCCGACCTATCTCTCTCATATCCAATGTTGCAAAGATTTTTGAGCGAATAATATATAATAGAATTCATAATTTTGTAGAACAGAGCGATATAATCTCGAAGCAACAATTTGGTTTCATGAGAAAGATTGGTACGAAAGATGCTCTAAAGTACATAACTAATACACTATAGAATAATGTTGATAAGAGTAAGCCTACGATTATAACTTTTCTTGACCTGGCGAAAGCTTTCGACACTGTTGACCATAGCATACTACTGTCAAAACTTTATTGCATTGGAATTAGGGGCCAAGCGTTGGATCCTCTCCAGCTATTTGAGTGACAGATACCAAATAGTCAAAATAGACGGTATTCAAAGCGATAGCTCTGTGGCTAACACAGGCGTTCCACAAGGGACGATCTTAGGACCTCTACTTTTTATTCTATACATAAATGATGTCTTGAAGGAGATCCCCCACGAGGCTATAATTTCGTATGCAGATGATACTGCTATTATAGCCACTGGTAATAATTGGATAGAAGCCCAAGTTACCATGAACAATTTTCTGAGTGTGATATCGGAGTGGCTAGCATTAAATAAGTTGTCATTAAATGTAGGAAAGTCTGTTTGTATGACTTTTGGGAGCAGTGTCGGAAGTGTACCAGCTCAAGTAAACATCAAAATTCTTGACAAAAATATAACTAGGGTAGAAAGTTTTAAGTATCTAGGAATTGTCTTTGATTGCAACCTAAGGTGGGAAAATCACATGAAACATATAATCGGAAAGACAAAATACCTAGTATATATGTAGGAGATGGGTGGTCGGGATGGCTGAGTAAGCTAGACCTGGTTGTCTCGACTACCTTTATTGTCGCTCTCCGTCTCTCCAGACGTGTGACTCGTAGGCTAATCAGAGCGGAACTCTCGGAGCGGTGGCGCTCGCTCGCAGCGTGAGTTGCCCTCTCCCCTCTCTGCGGTCGGACGTACCGCCACCTATCGGTGGGGTACCTACATATACTTTTTACAAAATCTCAAAAACCATGCCTACTGAAACTCTCAGAATGATCTTTTATGCTTCTTTCCATAGTATCTGTTAGGATAAAACCGATTCCACCAGCTAACAATGAAATATTACTAAAACGTGGGCGCTTAGCTACTCTCCCATACGGGGGATCAGTGAGAACACTAATTTGTCGAGGCAGAACTGTTTGATCTAACCGAAATATCAAAGTTCAGAAATATTGAATTAAATGCTACTTACTTTGTTCTGTGGATTTCTGGAATTTGAGAAATAATTTAACCCGAAAAGGATGCTCAGAAAAACTGGGATGACTGCTCGGAAGAGATTGCGGGGTTTAGATCTCCTTTTTGGCAAAATGTTTTAGCAAAACGGAGGATGGCTCAAAATTGGTTATATTCTGAATGACTTATTTTCCAAACTTATTTTCCAAAACTCCAAATCCAACACATGGATTGCAGTGATGTTTATTATCTACTTATCAAAACACAAATTAAATCAGACACTCAAATGAAACAAAACTTATTGAATTTCTCAAAGGCAAATTACTCAAAATCTAAACTCTTAAAATTTGCGTCCTTTCTCTAGGAGAGCACACCCTGGAGTGTCGTTTCGGGGGAGCTGATGCTTGAGAGAGAGTCGAAGCTTTCTCCCACGCGGGGTACTTACTTCTCCTCTCTTCTTACTTCAGCTTAGCCGCGCTCTTTATCTTACTCATTAGGCCTTATGGGCCTAATACTATGGTCAACGGCTAAACTGCAGCGTCGGCTGTGCACGTGCGCTTCAGCTGAGGGAGGAGAAGTTTGTTTTGGATTCGGGTACATTCCTTCGAGGCTTAGTTAAGCGTCGAAGTTCCTGGATCTTCTTTTTACTGGCTTTGTGTAATTCTTATATAATGTTTCTAAATAATTTATCCAGGAACTTCGTCACTTAACAGTATCATTAACTATGGTATTGTTGCTTGGGGAGGAGCATATAGAAATAGTCGAGACCAAGTTCAAAAGCTGCAAAACAAAATTATAAAAATCATAAATAAAAATAAGTTTCCATCAAACGACAATCCTCTGAATATTGTACAACTTTTTGCTCTTGTATCTTTGAAGCTGCATTATAATGATCTAAAAGAAAAATACTTAGCATCAGATAGTATTACTAGAAATAGAAGTATACCTAAGACTAATAAAAGAATTAGCAATAAAAATAGCTATATGAAAGCAATAAATATTTATAATGAGCTTCCAAATCAACTAAAAGTATTAAATATAGAAAAATATTCACAAAAGAGAAAATTTATAGATTGGATAAGATCTAATTGTTGAAAAATACATTTTATATATTAATAATAAGAATAGTAATAAATAAGAAATGATTAAAAAATTTGTAAATTGTTGTTTAAAAAACAATAAGAATTCTACAGCGAAAAATATATCTATGTACATAAATAGTTTTACATAGGTTAAGTTCTAATTTTAAGATTTATACATGTTTTTGTTGTAACCAGGCCTGCTAACAGGTAACTTTGTTTACCTCTGCAGGATTTTCAGGCATGATTCACATGCCATGTAAAAATTTTCTGGTGAATAAATAGTAATAGTAAACAGGAAAAGAAGGAAAAATCTTCTGATTGGAAACAGTATTCACAAGAGTTTTCCACAAATACTTACTCTATGCATGAAAAAGAGGGTTATAAGAAGTTTATTTGACAATGTTATTAATTTTTATCGAATCAAACAATTCACATTAGGAACTATCAACCGACGGGTTTATCAAGTATGTTCATAGTAGTGTAGAATACCGCCAGTAAATTAACAATGACTTTAGGAAAACAATGAAATTATAAATCGTATTAAAGAATAATTTGATAAATTTATTCCAAATACGTAATTGCCATTTAACTATTTGGTTTCATATATTTTTTACCATAGTTTGTCACTTACATAATTAATTATTTGAATGAATTATATCATCATCAAATAGAAAATAATTAGTAAATAAAAACCAGTTTATGCTTGCCTATCTTTTACCTTTTGAGGAAGGTTTTATTTTAAAGATTTCACGATTTTTAAAGGTAATCAGTAATTATAATAAAAAATATCTTCTCGATAGATATATTACATTATACCTCACCCTTGAGTAACGAGTTTCGACTAATTATGCTACAAATCTCCATGAAACTCTTGGAGACGACATTCATGCTGTCCACCCTGGGTACCAGGTACCTCGGAGGCTGTTGCTGTCGCAATATTCCTGTTCAGCGACCCCAAAAACTCCCTAGTAACGAGTTTCGACTAATTATGCTACGAATTCCCCTGAAACTCTTGAAGACGACGTCGATACTGTCCACCCTGGGCACCAGGTACTTTGGAGGCTATTACCGTCGCGATATTCGTGTTCAGCAACCCCCAAAACCCCTGAGTAGCAAAGCTGGACTCATTTTCATAAATACTATGCACCGAATGCGTCTATTTATTATATATACATTTTATTTCTAATTCGATTTGATTTTTCGCGCTACGGAAGTTTCGAGGATAAGAACGGAAGTTGGGAGAAGAAAAAAAATTGAAAAGAAAATCACAACTAAAAATTTTGGTCAGCTATAGAATGATAATGGATCGTTCATTTTATACGAAACTTTTTTTAAATAAAAGTTCTTTCAATATCGTTGAAAGTAACGTTGATACGCCTGATAAAACAACGTATTTCAATAAGATATAAATGTTTGAATATTTTGTAGAGGTTAGAAAACTCTATTTTAAAGAATATAAGTAGTACTCTAGTACTTATACTTGACATCGGGAGCGATACCGCGCCCCTTGATTCTAATATTATATCAAGTCCTATTACAATTTTTCCATCGCCAATTTTTAATAAAAATGATGAAAAATTTGTTTTCTTTTAAATTAATAATAATAAATTAAAGTATTGTTAAAATATCGGTGATCCCACACGACATCGAGCCCTGTCCGATGGCGCCACAGCGCCCAAGATGTTAAGCCGTCTTAATTACGTGACCCGTGAGCGCTCTCCGTTCGCCGCCTCGCTGCTTGCCAGCTCCTCGAGCCAGCAAAACGCACTCTGCTCACGTCACACGTCTAAGCCCCGTTGTTCTTTTCATGCTACAATAAAGCCACGTTTATTAATCTTTCTCCTTTTGTGAAGTGTTTTTAATTTGCGTATCACCTTATTCCCGCTTGCGTCTAGAAAATCCTCATATACCGACAAGTATTATATACAAATGTTTTCCCTGTACCACGAGGTCCATCGATGAATATCATTTTTTCATTTTCAGGAAATTTGGTTGTATAATCAAAAATATATTTTTGATCATTATTAAGTTTTTCATATATGTTGGAATAGAGGGCGGATTAATAAATAAATTCTGTGAGGTTTAATAGTATATTGTAAAGTGGCAATAGCCACAACTCGGCGGTGCGTCCGATCAGCTCGGAGTCTTACAGTAGAGAGAGTATACAGTGAAGCGAGTATAGTATAGCCTAGCGTAGCGCGCGCTTGTGCAAAGTATAGAGTCTTGTGCGCGAACTCGTCTCGTTGCACTAAATCGTCACTAAAGTAATTTGCCTTTGAGAAATTCAATAAGTTTTGTTTCATTTGCGTGTCTGATTTAATTTGTGTTTTGATAAGTAGATAATAAACATCACTGCAATCCATGTGTTGGATTTGGAGTTTTGGAAAATAAGTTTGGAAAATAAGTCATTCAGAATATAACCAATTTTGAAAAACTAAGCAAAAAATAAATGTAATCACTTTGGTAAGATATCTGTACATGCTTCATCAAATATGTGAATAATTTCTTTATCGTTTTCTATTTATCTCATGGCTATCGCTGTTTCAGTAAAGGTTGGAAATGTTTTATTTTAAAATTTTTTCAAATCATCGAATGATGTTGCACCTTTAACTCTGTGTAATATTAACTTCTAATGAAACAACTCATGTTTGTTAGGAATTACACAAAATTTCAAAATTTTTATTATTGTTGAGAGCACTTTTCGATACATGATCTTTTCGATACAAGGCCTTGGTAACATTCTACACGTAATTTTATTTTGATTATATTTCTAAAAATTGAGTCTAAAGTATTCTATATAATTATATAAGCTTGAATAATATACTGTTGAGTTAATCATCCACAATATAGAATAGGGCTAAATTTTGAAATAGGCCTATAAATGGAGGATGTAATGGAGGAGAATTTTGTTTAAATATAGGATTCCATCCTATATCTCCGTAAGGAAACATTATAGGAAAAATCATAGGATCTATATGAAAAGATAATTTATTCAGAATTGAAGTTGGACCCACTTCTTTTGGAGGATTTTTTGAATAACACAAAGATTATAATCTAATGGAATCTCTCCATTTTTTTAAACAATTAATATACATGAAACAGAATATAACAATATATCAACCAATATATTAAAATATATTAGAATATAACAAACACTGAAATTTACAAATGGGGGTTGACGAGCGAAGCGAGTAGGGGGGGTACCCCCCTAGTAAGCGATAAAACATATACAATACTCTGTACTAAACTTATTGCATTATTGAATGTATTTTGGGAGATATGCCTAGCACGGGACGGTGCCTAGTATGGGATGTCATCAGTTCCCAGCTTCTGATGCGAGATTACCGTTCTTGCGCCCGGTAGGTTGGCAGTTTTTGATAGTCATACTCTGAGGCCGTGTTGCTTAAGCAAAAGAGAAAATTGTCGATTAGAAAGTATTATTTTTTGCAGTTTTAGAGTTGTCAAAAGATAATTTTTACTTCTTGGCAGATCGATATTATGCAAGTTCCATGACATTAATCTCCATAGAGTTTTAGTTTGAAGTCTGAACTTTGAAAAAATTTCAAAGTTAGTCCTATATCTTGCTACGTTCTGCCAAGCAACATCAACAAGTGAACGCACTTTTTTCCCCAACATAGACAGAGATATGTGCGCATAGGATTACGATGGTGATTTTCTTGAAGACTTTTGAACGCTTACAATAGTTTAAAAAAAATACATTGTTAAGCCTGGAAATGCCTTGAGGAAAGGTCAAAGAGGAACTGCGATCGATTTCGATAAATTCGATAAATAGAAGTATTGATAAAATTGACGGCAAACAAGGGTAAACCGACTCAAACGAAATTTCTTCACATAAAGCAAACAATTTTTATTGTTTTCAGTCGTTTACAATGTATACGTATCGTAATTATTATAAATATCAATAGCGTTCCATACTAGGCGATACTTTTTCAATATCCAAAAAATTAGCTTGTACGGTTTGGTTTCGCTTTCCATTTGGTTATTTTGCAACATTAATAGCCCTACCGCGCAGAGCATCAGAAGCCTAACAAGCAAATCCTCTAGGTTGAGCAATTTTCACCGTCTCAATTAGAAGTTATTGCCAAATTCGCGAAGTAGTTCCATACTGGGTGCATCTTTCCTACAAATGGCCACTGTTGTATCATTTAATGATCCTCTTTCTTTTTATTCTTTGTATCTTAAATTCTTACCTTGATTTATTTTAGCATTAAAACATTCGAGATGTATTAATAGAGATTAATTAATATTTTATCTTATTATTTGTAACATTTCATGAACCTGATGACTCTACAATGACGGTTTTCTTTATTTGCATAATGCTTATTCTCTGGTTATTTTTGTACATTCGCATTTAATAAAGTATTTATCATTCGTTTTCTCTTTCTTAAAACTTGTATTCATTACCTGTAATATTTTTGTAAAGGGCGCTTCGCCCGTTAAATTATTAAATAAATAAGTAAATAAATATTAGCTGATATTTCTCAGTAGGGTTGCCTAGCAGACCAAGAAAGCCGCAGGTGGATAAACCCAAAAGAGTATTTCTCTTGCGTTAATTGGATTGTTAAAAATACATATATAAGTAAAAAAGATCACACAACCCTGCTAAAAAATCTCAGGTAAGATCTCCGGTCAAAATTTGACCTGAAACTCAACATCAGGACGTTGCTGATACTTCAAAAATAATTTAAATTTAAGTAGCTATGATAAATTGTTTATTAGTTACTTATCTCCCCTCCCCCTCTTGAGGAGTTGAAAAAAACATGTTTTGAGACATCTGAAATCATATTTCGATTTTTAAAATCTTTCATGAGATTCTTACCTGAAGTTATATTGCGATTACATTTTCTAAAAAAGAAGTGGAAGTAATATAGTCGAAGCCATTGTTTTCAACATTTCCAAACATCTTGCTCTTTTGACATATAATAGTAATAATCTTTAATATAATATCGCAGTTTTTTGGATTAACAGTATACATTCTGGAAAAAATTCGTTTGTACATTTTTTTTTGCTATCTATTATTTTTTAAATACATTACAAATATACGTGTACAGTATATCTTCGTACAAATAATATCTTGCATTCAAAACATTTAGACTAAGTAGAAATCACCCTGCTAAATATTATTCAGAAAAGCCCATAAAAATTGATAAGAAATTTTAATGAATGTAAATTTGGCTTTGTCACCCAGGCTAGACGCAGCGATGGCATACCACAGGTTGTAGTTTCAAAGCACTGCCACGTTGAACAATGTCAGCTCACCATCTACTTTTACCAACTATCGACTGAGAGATATTTCTTCTCCTGTTCGTTCGTGATGGTCGGTTTTACCTCGATTTCGCTTCCCAAAGTAAAAAGGTGTATACTTGGCGAGTCTATATTCACTTTGAATGTTTTCATTTCGAAAGTTAGATCAGTCCTAATTAATATGGACTTGACCTTCACTTAGGATGAAAATCCACGTACACATCAAGAGCTCAGCGTTCGTAAGAATTAGATAGTTTTGCCTAGCAGCAATCCTAATTCTTCGAGCAAACAGGGAGGGAACTTCATTAGTATTTTATAAATTTTTTAAGTATATTTTATATTAAGTGATTTATTAATTATGTGATACTTTTTATTTGTCAGAACATTAGCAAGTTTAAATTTGCCTGCAGCGATTGAGGATTTAAGTGGAACTGAACTTCCTCAGTCTTTAATAGATAAGGCGACTTTTATTCACGAAGCTGGTGGTATAAAAACTTTAGAAAAAACGATGGATGAACTTCCAGAATTACTACAAAGAAATAAGGATATACTGGATGAGGTATGTTAAAACGCATTGTATAGCACCTTGATCCGTCTATTTGGGCTTTTCATGATCCCAGTTAATTTTAAAGATATTAAGGTTCGAATTTTTTCTTTCACTGTGTGTACTCTATATAGCTGAAAACTGCATCGCATAGATCTCAGCTTCTACTTAATGTATTAGAATTCACCTAGGCTTTTAGCTATACTGACATATACATCCGCCATTTTATTGAATTGAGAGCAAAAAAAAAAAATTGAAAAAAGTGATCGTACAATCATTGAGAATTTGGTTTTGTACTCAATTAAAAACGATCATACTTATTGTTAGAGGGCTGACATTTTGCATGGTGATTTGTTTCGGGCTTTTAAAACAATATATCTACTTGTCTTCATCTTAAGTTCTGTAGTTTAAATTCTCATGTAAACACCCATGTGTAAATTTTGCCCCCCCCTCCCCCCCCCCCCCCCCCCCCCCCCCCCCCCCCCCCCCCCCCCCCCCCCCCCCCCGAGCCATGGGCTTCGGTGTGGATCAACTAGCAAAGACAGTCACCTAAAGATTGTTACGCTAGCCTGTTTCTACATAATAAAATAAGCATTTACATTATAAATTAAACATTTTGCATGAATACAATGCATATAAGGCATTATACTGATAGATACTGCCTACGACTGGCTCGAACACTGAGTTGAGAATATCTATCAAGATCATCACATTTACACTTTATCGTTGATAATCTTGAACACACAGATTTCCCAAACCCACATAAAAAGTGTAACATGTCGGTGTGATTGTTGAGTGTAGTCATGTTTGTATACATGCATGAATATGTGTAAGGTTAGGTATTTATACGAAATAAGTAAGGTGATCTCTGGCGTTTTAGTATATATTCAAACATTTTCCACCTAGACCAGCTTTACACGCGATCAATATAGCATATAATATTGTCATTTGTTGATAACTTACTATTAATTGCAAATACTTGGCATAGAAAATATTTTTTTGTCAGAAAACTAAATCCACTCTATTTAACTCTGTGTTAATCGCTAGGATGGTGACACCATTTAGCTCCGAGCATACGCTCCGCGCAATCGGTGCGCTTAATTTTTTTTTCTGAATCACTGAAATATATATATATATATATATATATATATATATATATATGTGTGTGTGTGTGTGTGTGTGTGTAAATCAAAATTTTGAAAACGACCATTTTCGCTCCTCTTGATTTCCGATTCTCAAATTATTGTAAGCTCGTTCTACCTTATAGGGAGCGAAAATGGACTAATTTATACATGTATTATAACCAGGGACTCTTGCTTTACATTTTGTCTGACGCTCGGAAAACCCTATTTTCGGTCTACTTTATAGGCGCCAAAAATGGTCTTTTTTATGCACGTGTTATAAAAAAATATTATAAAGTTTATTTTTATTTTTGAATAAGCTTTATAATATTGTCAATGAATTCTTACTATAATTGATTAACTTTATTGATCTTTGCAAATAAAATTTAATTTCATCCGATGTTTCGGACATATATGAAGGTTTTACAATTTAATTTTAAATTTTGAATTTTTAGAATCAAAAGACAAATAATGAATACGGTTTACGTTTAAAACTATTTAAAATTTTCACCAAATAAGGCAAGGGTACAACATATGCTTTGTCAAATTTTGGACAAATGCTTGACAAGAGCACGAACATTTAAATTTGAATCCAATGAAATATGTGTGAAATTTACAAATTAATATAAGTAAGGTTAATGAATTCGAAATTGGCAAGCAAACAAATCCTTCGTTTTATGACTTATCAGTCATATCATAAAGATGGATCATTGAGGGCATAAACGGGCGAGGATATTAATGGTGGTTGGCTACTTTGCGTGGAAAATCAAATCGACGTAAAAGGTAATCAAGAATGGAATAATGCCAAAATGAAGGAAGAAGAGAGAGGAGATAATACAAGTATACTATCTTTCGAAAGATAACCACAATGTCCTTGTATAATGCTATGTAATATACCTTTGATAAACATAAATTTATATATTTCACATATGTAGAGCGTCTTGTGACGGCAAACCGTTTTTTTTTTTTTAATGTACGTATAATAGTATATTGTATACCAAAGTCATAAAGTACTAAATACTATAAATACTACTAAATACTTTATGTTCTATACTAGCTAAAAGCTCGTTCGCTAGCACTCGCTAATTCAATTTAAACATTGATTCAAATTTTAAATATATATAATCTTCAAATTTATGAAGTAATTACGTTATAATATGAAAAGGATTAAATTTTGATATATTAGTGCAATATTTGAGTTCATATGCTCGTGAGTTAAGGCAAGAGTGGGCACCCTTATAGCGTATAAAATAAGCTTTGTAAGTTGTACTAAAAGACGAAAGCAGATAAACAATCCTATGTTAGTTACCACCTTTTTGCTTGTAATGGAATCCTCGATTCCATTAAGCGCCTACGACGCCAATTAAAATAGAGACTCACAAATATTTTAACACACAAAACAGATACACATACACATATACACACACTCGCGAGCACCGCCATAGCAACAGCCACAAGAAGCAGTACCTTCCCCACCACATCATAATCCTAAAAAAATAGAAATAGAAAAGTAGCGGCAACAGCGCATGGGGCGTAGATCATCGGAAAACTGACACGAACTGTCGACAGAATTAAAAACATGTCAATAGACAATCAAAAACGATGTCGCAATATCCCTCAAAGAGCGACGAGCTCGTAAAAATAACCACCGGGAAATACAGCGGCAACAGCACGAAAATGGCAAAGCCAACACTGGACAAGCGCGCTTTCCCAAAATAAAAACTAATCGGGAAAGTCACACGCGACGAAGCACAGGCGACGAGAAGCAGCAGAAGGGCTAGTCACGAGTTGATTTCCTAAAACTGTCGGTAATAAAATGTTACGAGGTCACGTGCTATTAGAAAGAAAGTCGTGACAATATCTCGTATTAGGCATTCCTAATATGGAAAAAGAAGAAGAAAAAAGTATCAGTATATTTCTAGAAGGGCGATGCCAACAGCTGCTTCTCCGGCGAGCCACGTCGAGGAAGAAAACACACACACACATACACACAGATAAAGGTACTTTTCTCTTCATTTTTAATAAAAGTAGAACCATTAAAACTAACTCGCGCTTAAAGTGATTTCGTCTCCGGCTCTCTTTCCGGGAAGGCAGTGACCGCACTTGCGGTAGCCAAAAGGGATTTCCTTCGGATAGATTTATATAAAAAGGGTAAGAACTCAAATAAATAAATATTGATGGGTTACGATGTAACATGCTGACTATGGGTTCAAAATACTACTGTATATGTGAATTATTGATAAATATTGAAAGAATGTTGAATTATTAAAACTAATAACATCAACCTCTTCATTTCTAAATAAGAGCTGTCTGGACCTGTTTATTTTTAAATGCAAAAGTGAAACTAGCGCGCCACGTGCGGTTTGCCGCCTTGCGTCGCAAAGTGATGCAAGGCACGCAAAATGCTTTGCGTTTTGCGTTTGAGGCATGACCACTGACGAACGCGCTTCGCGCTTGCTATCTAATGTTTGTGTTGGTTATCTCCTTTGAAAATCGTTTTTGAGGATTTGTCCTTTGTTAAAGCGTTCCGAAAAAATATTGAAAATTTGTAAAAGATAAAAAATCGTGTTTTAAGAATATCAACAACAATTTTATATTGAACATTTTCATGTAAAACGTACAGCTGAAAAGTTTTATGGAAAATAATTGGATTTTTAGCTATAAAAAATCAATCTTAGGCTGTCAACTTAAGTTTTGAGCATTTTCATGATTTAATTTTGATAAGACAAAGTTGTATTTTACAAAGATCTACAATTTTTCTATCTACAACTCCATATATTTTTGTTATTATCAAGTGCGTAGAAAATTTTGTTTTGTATAAAAGTTTCTCGGGCTTGGGCAGTGCGTTCTTCAGCCTTGGCAACGAGAGACTGTTATTCCGTCCACAGTTCGTCTCTTCGTCGTGTGTCTCACCGTGCTTGTTTGTGTCGTCTTTTTAATGCATTTCGATGGTTATATAGGTCTTCAAGTTCGGTGTCAACCCAAGGAGGGAAACCTTTTTTCTTCGGTTTATATTCTTTCAATAGAGCAAGTTCGTTAATGACACTCATGATATTTTGACTCAAATGTTCGAGTCGGGTGTCAACTCCGCTTGAAACGCCCTGACTTAGCCCGGTTTGAATATTATTTATTTTTTAGCAGTCCGGAATGTCGTGGTATTTGAATCTCTTCTATTTTTGAAATCCAATTTATGCGTTGTTAGAATTTCGTACTTGGCTAACGTATTGTAGCCAAGACTAATATAGCTAAAAGTAAATTTTGTATTTGAATTTTTTATTTATGTCTTTTACTTGAACAGATGTATTACTGTTCATGTTACTCTCCTCATCTAGAATTTTCTTCAGAGACGTAGTGTCCTTGAAGAATTCTAGTGACGACAAAGGTCTTATAATACAAGCGATTCTTAAAGGACGTATTGCCTCTAAGATTATTATGTACTATAATAAAGTAGAGATGCGAAGCGATGTCAAAATTAATTTAATTTAAAATCGCAAGTATAAGGAGCTGGACGTATTTGCCAGCGCCTTAGCTCACGCACAAAAAAGTTGCTCTGACCGAACTCTACTTGGAGAGAGAGCGTATTGCTCCTGTCTGTTCGAGCTCGGCGAGCGAGTGAGGCTGAGGAGCTGGATGAGACGCCTTTTATTTCCTGAAGAGCTACTGCGCCGAGCCACTGCTGTACGCTTCCCCCTCCAGTGCGCCAGCGCTGCTGCTGCTTCAGCTTCCCCTTCCAGGCCGCCGCCGCTACTGGTTGCTGATTGTTCTCACTAGTTACCGTCTGTGAATCTACGCTCGCCGCGTCTACATTTTTTGTATTACCACTATTTTCAAAATTTTTAGTGCCTATTGTACAGTTATAGGATGCAGCAATCGCGTGCAGTTTAGCTGCAGTTTTACGGGAATGCGACAGTTCCCCATCCTGCATTTTTACTAGGAAACGACCGTCTCTATGCCGAATGTATTTAAAACCAAGACCGTGAGCTAAACTTTTCAGACTATTAAATTGCAAAAATAATTCTTTACTTAACATTTCATTGTTAAAGATTTTACTCTGTACCAGGCTATTAGTCGTTTTCGAAGGTAAATGCGAGACATTGATATGCCGCGTATTGAGACCAGTAATCCTATGTTTTGCTCGTGTTATATCCTTTAGAATGGTGCCGCTCGAAAGACGGATCACCTACGGCGATAGGCGCTCGCAGTTGTCGTTTATATTTGTACTTGCACGCAGCAACCGCTTAGATACAATATCGTTGCTCTCTACAAAGACTAGCACAGTTCAAATTTTCGAACGAAAACTAGCACAGTTCAGAAATGCCGTCAAGACTAGCACAACTTGCGACTTTATATTACTTAAAATGTGAGTATTTTACGTTTTTATTAGGTTATTTTGTTGGTTAAGTTCATGAAAACCTTGGACAAAGACAGACAAACCTCAAAGTTTTAAAAGGGTTCGGAAATTTCAAAAGGGTTCTAAACAAAATAAATAATTTTAAAAAATGTTTGTAAAAAATTATTGTATTTGTGAAAAAAATTTTAAATTCGGTAAAAAATGTAAATTGTGAATATTTAAAAATGTTCATTAGGGACAGTTTTGCGAAAATCGGGAAATTTTTATAGAAATTGGTTGTTTAAAGTTTAAAATAGAGTTTGTTAAAGTAGAGCTTGTTTGAAGTAGAGTAGTGCTAGTCTTCGCGGTAAATTTTGAGTTGTGCTAGTCTAGCGTGCGTCAAATAAGTTGTGCTACTTATGACAGGAAATTTGAACAGTGCTACTTTTCGTAGGGAGCGACGATATTATCTCTTGCATCGGAAGGCAAAACAGTGCTGAGAATTGCGTGGGCGACGTCTCCACGCTCTTGCTTAGAACCATCAAAAATGTTCGAAACAATTATATCTGTAGTAGACTCACCACTGCTCAACCGGTCTGTTAAAGAGGATTGCCCGCCAGCAGAATTATCACAAACCCCCCATTATTCGTATCAACGGACTCAATATCTGTAAGCCCCTACTGAAAAAGCATTTTCAAGGGAAAAGCGGGCCAATTTCGTATTTGATTAGCAGATGATTTTCAGGTGAAAAGCATGTAACCTTTTATTACTTTAAAATATTATGTTTTGGATTTATATTTGCTATTATTTAATAAACTTTTTAAACATAATAATAATTATTATTATTTTTATTATAATGGTTATAATGCTAGATTGTTCCCGTTTGCTATTTCGAAAAAATTATTCAAAAATACTGCCGATATTTAGTGATAAATTTTATCGTTGGCAAAGATTAATAAAATCTTTTTGAATATTATTTATATTATTATTTATATTTTTTTTAAATTGTAAATTGCTGATTTTAATAACTTTTCAATAAGTGTACAATAATAATAAAAATTTTAATTGATAGAGAGAGAAAACCAGTATCAGGAAGTTTATTTGTGGTTAGGAGTACTAAATAAGTATTTGGTAAATTTGTATGTTTTTTATTACGAAATATATTTCATCTATATACAATGCTCTTTTGATATTAGTAATGTAACATATTTGGTAATGGCAATGTAATGTCCCACGTTTATACTCTTAAATTATATATTTGTACATCCTGCGAACCGGCAACCGTGTGAGCACGTAGAGAGTGCATACCGATCGCAGGTGCATCCAATTGCGACATTGCACAATCGAGCGCCGAAAATCGGAGCGAGTGCTCTGACCTCTGTGTCAGCACTCCTCGTGCGCGTGAAAGACGACTGCAAGGCGTACGTGTCGATCCTTTGTGGCGATTCAATTTCATAACTGCGTGAATCGGTACCGAGGCTTTAAAAACCCCGGAGCCGATCCACGCAGTGCCTTTTTGCGTAGTGACTTACTCACTGGCAGCTACAACTGATTCTAAGGTGAAGCGGCAGTGTTTGCTAGTGTTAGTGTTTGGAGCGTGCTAAATCCATCCAACACCTTGGGAGCGTGCTGAATCCGTCCCTTGGCATAGCACCGGAGGGTCTAAATACAGATCAGAGCCACAGAGAGAAGTACAAGCTAAGGACCGTCGAGTGGAATCTCCGGCGTTAGCAAGAGTAGTTGACCATCCTTATTTTAAATTGCCACGTGAACGCGTGTAGATCGTACAGTCAGCATCTGCCACAAAAGGTGATTAGAACCATCTAAAGTGCGCAGGATTATAATAATAGTAAGTTGTTAAGATAAATCATAGGTACTTTACAATTAATAAATAAATAAGACTAAACTTACTGAATACTACTGTAAAACGACAACATCCAAAGCTAAATATATCGAAACTCCTTCAACTCGGTAAACCGAACGTCTGTGAAGTGCTCTGGGCCAATAAAAATATAACAATCAATATAAATAAAACCTTTGTGTACCAAATTGATAATGATAATTAAACCTCAATCAGAACAAATAAATACAAATCAGCTTCGCAGTCACGACGTGCAGGTAAGAGTACATTACTTGTTGACAAACTATCAGCATCCACACACGAGGCGAGTTAAGCGGACATAACGCGGAGTCCGCAGGACACAGAAGTATAATAAGCGACATGCCTGGAACGACCGTAAGTACAGCGGACACTCACACGTCCGCCAAACGCAGTCTAGGACAGAATACCGTCCGCACGCAAATACGCGTTCGCGCAGACTAGCAGTGGGACATCCTCAATTCCACAGTCCGCGTGTAACTTTAGTAACAGAACAGGCTCTCAAGCCGGAAGCTAGTTCTCGCGAATAAAGAATTATTTGTAAGACTCGCGCAGCCCGTGCTACTATCTCTAGTACGGTCTTTACAGCAAGATGTACATATTTCGAAGAACTTTCATGAAAATACAAATACTTTAAATATCCGTAGTATCTATAACGGTAGGATTCTCTTCCCTATTGATCAATCTCAGGTGAGATCTCACCTGAGATTGATGACAAAATCTGATCTGACCAATTGCGTGAATCAACTAAGTTCCGCAGCTGAAAAAATTGTAAGTTCGAAAGGGAAAAAATTATTTTTAGAACTATGTTTTCTATGCATTTCAGACGATTTCTTATCGTTCTAGATAGTTCCCAAGTGTAGCATTGAATTTTTTTTTATTTTGGAAGATTCGCAAAATCCGACCAAGTCCCACAGCTGAAAAAAATTATAAATTCCGTGGAAAAAAATCTACTTGTAGAACCGTGTTTTGTATGTGTTTCAGACGATTTTGAATCGTTCTACATATTTGCTAAATGTACATTTCGAAAATTTTTATTCATAAAACATTTACTTGTAATGAACTATACATCTAATTTTTATTCAAATATTTTACAAATTGTATAGAAACGTGCTACTATAACAATTTTCATACAACTGCTTTGGTTTACACTTTCGCAGTGGTCGCTATGGCTTTGACGGCTTAAAAACTCACATGAGTACTGATATGAAAACCATAAATCTATTAGTTAAGATAAAAACCACTTGATTTATTGTTTTATTAAGTTGAAACATAGCTACATGAAAAATTTCAGTCCTAAAACTGTGATAGGTTTCGAGTAACTTTAAAAACAATATTCTTGATCTTTGTACTTGTCTAACTCTGTGTACTTGTTTTACAGTTTGTTTTTTGTGTTTCTCGAAAACATTGTAATTCATCGAAAAATCACAGCTACAGAGCTGAATATTTATATGTAAGGTTATTTCAAAACTAAACAATAAATCAAGTGGTTATTACTTTACCAAATAGATTTATCTTTCACATATTAGTACGCATATGATTTTTTAAGCCGCCACAGCCATAGAGTCCACTGCGAAAGTGCGAACCGAAGCAGGTGAGTTTAAACTGTTATGGTAGACTGTTTCTACTCAATTTGTAAAACATTTGTGTAAAAATTAGATGCATAATTTACTATAGTGCATATTAAAACAATATCAAATATTCAGTATATTACCTCTGAACAGATCTTACACTGACATGTGAATCTTTTATAGAATCACGTCACTGGTTATAAATGACACATAGAGATCGACTGTTCTTTGTAATAGAAGATAAGTATAATTTATTTTGTGCTTAGCATACATTTCTAACGTCAATTCCCAATTAAAGCTTTATTGAATTTAAAATATTTCTGATTTTCAAAATAAATTTATAGAGTGATGCACTGAGTAATCAAAGTAATATTAAAGAAATTATTGTACTAATATCACATGAGAATCAACGCAAAATTATTCACTAATCTTAACGTGTAATGAAACAGTATACAAATTTTTTAACTTTACTTAAGAATAGTAAAATAAGGGCAATTATCACATGACATTTTGCGTTTGCGGTGTAAATTAAAATATAACAAATAAATCACTTTGCGAATGAATATTAGAAACTAGTGTAGTTCTCTGAGGTGTTAGTTAAATAAATGATCAGACTCACCATGATAATTCTTGCCCAAGCAAATTCAGCATATACGTACGAAACCGTCCTCTAGATACATAGTATCTCCAATAAGCTGAAATAAATAGAAAAATTAAAGTTTAAAAATTTTTTTAAATATTGAAAAATTTGCACGACGTGACACCTATGTTATATAGTTATTTTGTATATACTCCCCCCCCCCCCGCCCCCGCACAGCCCTTCTGCAAAATAAGGAAAAATTCTTTCATTTTCCATGTGATTTGAGTAATGTGAAAGCCCCCCTGCCATGCTCTCCCCCCGAAAAATAAGAAAAAATTCTTTTATTTTCCATGTAATTTGAATAATGTGAAAGACCCCTCCCCCCACAATATAACGTAAAAATCGTTCATTTTTATGTTATTTATGAAAAACACTGAATATGTACCTTAAAGAAAATAAAATTATTCATCTCCATACCGCAGAGAGTTTAGATTACTGTTCGTCAGAGCAAAAAGTGCAAATTTTTAAACCATTTTAACTTAAAAACTAAACTATAGAACTTAACGAAATCATGTTGATGAATCATGATAAGAAGTACTTTCTGTGTAAATATCGTGATATTCTACTTATTCTTTACTGAGAAAATTCACTTACTGCAAAAACCCGTATTGATGAGCGTGATAACTGAATAAAAAGGCATGAATCAAGTTAGAGACTTGGCTACTGAGAGCCAGCTGAGATTAGTGGACAATTCGGGTAGAATGAAGGCAAATGTTGTGCATCCGGGATTTTTATCTGGATTTATTCTAATTAGAACGAAGCTATGGTAACAACCTTGGAATTCTTATTAAGGTTGATGCGGTAGCAGGCTTTATTATGACGTTCAATCACTCGGTTTAGGCCCGTGTATCGTGATTAGGCTAAGGCAGCATCTTTAAGCTAAAAATATCAGAAACAGAAGCTGCATTGGAAAAACGGCTTAGTAAGCAATACATGTGCTGAGCTTGGGGTGGCTAAGAGATTGTGAATTGACCAAAAGGTTGGCGCATGGATGATTAGGTTATGCTCTTGGTGCTCGATTGCTGCGATGGTCAAGTAGCCATTTTTTTAAAAGAGCAAATAATTCATATAGGGGATGTCGGAGCCACGCTGATTAGTCGACATGTTCTGGTTTTCCTAACCTCAAAAAGATTTTTGGGTCATGAATAATAAGTACATACATGCATTTATCGCACATTAACTCATTTATCGCACATCAACGCGGTGTCCCGAGGTGCGTATAATAAAACTATATATTTACAAACACCTTAATATGTACACCAATTTATGTAATTTAGACAAACAATGCGAGCTACGGCGCAAGGTGGAGGTGACGATGAAAGTAAGAATCAGTAAGATGACCGACACTTTTTCGTACAATATTTTATGATATAAAGTTTTTTAATAATTGAATCACTTAAAACTCTGTGTTCCGAGGTCTCTTACATAATAAGGAACAATTATCAATTTGATTTTGATTAATTTAAAGTATATTGAAAGCAAATAATAAGAACTATGGCGCAAGGTGTATTTCCAGCAAACAATGACTAATTCCTTTTTTTTTGACGAATGCGAGCAATTTGTATTATAAACTATCTGTTGAAAATAATTGGATGGATATCCAGCTGGATATCCAGGTGTATATCTAGGTGGATATACAGGTGTATTACAAAACGAAACTAGGTGGAGTTTTCCGAGAAAAATTTTGTTACTCTAATGCCGGGAGGAATTTTATTGCTATTTAAAAATGTACGTTATTAGAGGGATAGGAAGTAAAGGTGATAAGTGAAATATTTTATAAATAAAGCAGGTAGGTGATAATAATAATAATAATAATGATGGTAATGATACATGTATTGTAATAATTATGCGTAAAAAGTTAGCTACTAATGTTATATATTATAAAGACTAGATATATAACAAAAATAAATATATTCAAATAAATAAATAATAGAATATTGCGTATATCTTGCATATATTCTAAGTATCACAAAAATTAATTGGGTAAATCCGCTTTGATTTTTACAAACAAAAATAAACAGATAAGCGTTTAAGTTGCGTAATCTGATTTGAATCGTATTGTTACAAGAAGAGATTTTATGCAGATACGCTTAAATTTGCGTTATCTGATCGTATTCGAAATTTTACAAGTTTAAATTATGTAACGAAATTTTTCTAAATTATTAGAATTTGAGAAAGAATTAGAATTTTTCTAAGTCTAGGACTGATACGCTTTATGATGCGATATCGTGCCTAACTCGAATTTTTTATAAGTGTAGAAATATTCGAAAATATTCTAAGTCGTTTACTCGAGGCATAAGTTGCTCGGAAGTTTTGACTAGGCGCCTAAGTTGCGCTGGAGCTAGTGAACTCATACTGGCCGTGCGGGTCCTTTTATAGGCCTCGGAGCGAGCGGGAATCGTGCCGCCGAAAATACTTTCACATTCACACTTTCACACAGACATTCACACCTTTGTACAAAACCCATTCATACAAATAATTTATAATATGCGCGCGCTACGCCGCCGCCGCCGCTTCTCCTTCTCTTGCGCTGCTGAGCTCGCCGCTTCTATATACATATATACATGGTGTGATGCGCGCTCTCCCTCTTCTTTCGGTGTTGCTGCTACTGTCGCTCGCTGGCTCGTGGCGCTGCTGAAGTTGCGCTGTCAGCTATAGCGCGGGCTTATCCTAGTTGAATATGGGGGAGCGCGATACTCGCGTAAAATCTAAAAATGTATTCAATAAATTTTAGTTTTTATTCTGTATAGTTTTTTGCAGAGCTTGTACGGGGCGTTACAACATATGTATGTATGGTATATATAATGAGTTCTGCTGTATGAATGCTGATTAAATAATTGATATTTTGTTAAAATATCTATAATTTATGAATACCAATGCATTTTTGGTACAGCTTAAATATAATGTTTTTTTACCTCCATATAAATACATAATTTGTTTATTTCAGAAGTTTCAATAATACTTAAATCATCTTGTATTCATAAAACTTTCTGTATACTAATACATACACCGTTGAAACTGTTTTCAACTTCTAATTTCTTATAGAGAGTATATTCCATGTTGTCTGTATTATCAACAAGAAATTGAACGATTTGAATATATTCGCCATCAAAAGTTTGTGCAAATGAATTACATGACCTATGCAAAATCTTTTTACACGATTTAAATACACATTGATTTTTGATCATTTTTGCGTACCCTTTGTAACGATCGATTTCTTCGATATTCATGTTTTCTATGAAGCCATTTTCTGGTTTGCGCGCTTTTCCAAAATATCTATTAGTACCAAGTTTTAATGATTTTGCAGTACATCTGTTTTGTAGATAGAAACAGTAACCTTTTACAGGTGAGGTCCTCTCTTTGAAAAACGTGTCTTTCTATCATTATGATACTTTCTTTGATAGAGAGGTTCCTGCACATTTGACTGAGAACACCTTTGGCAGCGTGCACGGTTCTTATAATTTTTCCATTCCCTGATTCAAAAGCATATCCTGAGTGAACCCATAATGGCTCCCAATCAGCTACACTTTATGGAATATGGATAAGTTGGTATACGTTAAATGTCATCGCATCATTACCATAATAAAACTCGGTTTCTGCAACAAATTTTTTTAGTAATCGGTTTGTCATTAATAATTCATTTGTAGTTATTGAACTTTGTTGAAGTATATAAAATGCTTCAACAAGAAGTGCCCAATGCTCCAAATATTGTTGAAAACCTTCTATTTCTTGTAATACTGGTAAGCTATAATATAGAAGCCAATTCTCCCACTCGCGGGCTTTCCAGAATTTTCGATCTATTATTGATCGTGAAAGGCGAGCAAGTTGTGTTGGAACTTTAAACGATTTTATATATTTATCTATTTGTTTGATATCAGCATTCGAAATACTGTACAATTTATTAGTAGACTTAAACCAATAATCAGAGAACTGCTTCACAACACCCAGATCTATGCAATGCATTGGATCTGGTACAAAACCATCTATAATATTAAAATTATTGAACTGTACTAGTGGTGTTGCTTTTTTCACACCGTACACTGAAGCACCTGCATTGATGGCTTCATGCATATGATGCAATGTTTCACGTTCTTATCTCCTTTCGGGTACATAGTTTAATAATATGTACTTCATTGCTCTTCCAGTTTTATGGAGAACCAACTTTCCAGGATGTAAGCACCAATTGCAACCGTCATATCCATTGAACTGAACAAAACCCTGCATTGGTGCTCGTGCAACGGAATCGACACAGAAACACAATTCATACACTTTTATGTTTTGAACGTCGTTATTTATTATGCAATCAACCCCAGTGTTTGAAAGTCTATTGATACCTTTTACAAATGGAGCAAGAAAAATGTTCATTTCCGGCTTGTCTCGTCCAAACCACAGAGCGTAAGTTACTGGTCTTTTATTCCTGATTGATGGTGGAATCTCGTTCGGAATAATTTGAATAGGCCATATTGAAAACTTAGAACTTTTAAATATTGGCGATCCGTGGCTATTGAATGTTATAGATAAATAAGATTTTTTTTTATCTTCTGTATATCTTTAAAGTCGTAAGCTTCTACTTCGGCTCTATTTAAAACGTCCATGTAATAATCTTTAATATTTTCAATCAAATGTTTCAATTCATTTTCTATATTCAAAACTACAAAGAAATCACGATATGATGGATCTTTCAAATTTATATTTTCTTCGCAGATGTCACAGCGAACTTGCACATTTTCTTTCGTAAACTCTTTTACATAATTCTCACAGTTCAGATAGACATCATGATGTTGAATACCTTCATCGGGATAAAAAAGTTTATCTATCAAATACCGAGTGTCCGGTAATATAGACACATCTAGAAAAGAATTGAACATTTTGCATAAGTCTGCTATTGCTGTATTAGGAATCGAGTAAACAAATGCAAATTTTAATATTGCTAATAACACTTCAACTTTACTAACTACAATATTAGCATTAATTGTTTCATTGGCATAATCATCTTGTAAGAATTCGCCCAGTTTAGCGTATGTTGGTCGATAATCATTTTCATTGAAATTTATGTCTTCTAAACCATCATAAAATTCATCATCGCTATCATCTAGATAGTCCTCAATATTGTTTTCATATAGAAAATCTGCTTCTATTACGTAATTTAATGTGTCACTCCCGTTATTTGTATGCAAATTAGAGTTTGTCATCGAATTGTTACCTGCCAAAATATACATTATTTTAGTAAGCGGATGAAATACGTGTAAAGGATCATTTTTTTACCGGCGAGCGCGAAAGTCGGCAGCGGGCGTAAAAAGTAAGCAGCGAACTCAAAAAGTGAGTAGCGGGCGCAAACAAATTTTGTACGCCCGTTGTTGACCTATTGCACCCGCTAATAAAATTTTGTTTTAAACTGCATATTTTTTAGTTTTTTATGTCCATTTTTGAAAATTTTGAAAATTTTGAAAACTTTTAAATATCTTTATAAGTTATGGCCGTGTAAAGAAAGCAACTTTGCACCCGCTTCATAGCCACAAATAAAGCGAAAATCCATAGATGCGTTACAAAAAATGTGGATGTGCACCAAGGGCTAACTGGGCTTCTTGACCTCGTGTAGGTGCAGTACTCACTCGTCTTCGGTTCGCAAACACACTCACGTTTGTCTCGTGCTAGGTGGCCTCGCACTGCAAACTCTGCAAACTCCGCACACTCGGTCTAGAAAAGGCCACTTTACGCCCTTGGTACACAATCTACTATTTTATAACACATGCACAAATTATTTGTAAAACTAATCCAAGTATTTATTATAACACTCATTATTATACATTATTATTTAAGTAACACAAAATTTATATATGTATTTGATTTAAA
>JAZHPH010000246.1:91829-114981 GCA_037356405.1 Nasonia oneida | reverse complement strand
AAAAAAAATGACAAAAAGTTGTTCTTTCTGTGTAGTTATGACAATCTTGGTGTCAGAAAGAGGTATTAGACAACCTTTAGTTAACTTACAAATTTGAGAACACGTTGGAAGGTTCTCAACATCACTCCTGGTTTTGCCAAAAAGCCAAAATAATAATGCGAAGATTCATTTGAAAAATAGAAAAGATAATGACTATTTTTGTGATGATAATTCATCAATCGGATAAATTTTTCAGAAATGTCTCCACTATGAAATATGAATGAATTGATGTGACTCATAGTCAAATTCATAAATTTGTTGCATTGTAGTTCATCAGAAACAGGCCTGAGAGTTGAAATAGATCAATGAAACTGAGTGTTATTAGTAGTCATTTTTTAAAACTGTTGGTCACAATATATCTTTTCTATGTTATGCTTCTAATATCTCCTGAGCTATTATACTCTATTTTTTGAAATCTTGATATGAAAATGTCGTTGTAGCGCCATCTTCAGAGTATCTTTTGATCTTCATTTCTGTGTTATTAATGGGTATGAAACAGTGTTTCTTTAGAATTTCTGGAACTGGTGGAGCAGCATCAAATCTTTTGTTCAAAAATCTTTTCATTTTGTTGTGATCTTTGTCATTGTAAGATAGTACATGAATATTTTTGGAATTTTTCTGAGCCCAGTCGATAAGTTTCTCGAATGTAATAATGGCGTCATTTGGTTTACAAAGAAGACTAGCTCGTACAGCTTCTCTTTTGAATACAGCACCTACACCATCAGAAGCCCCTTTACCGTGTGCAGTAGCATGAAAGTGCCATTCTGCTCGGACACCAAAATCCTGTTCATGATACATAAGATTCATCATCTGGTATTTATTTTTAAAATGCTGTTTAGCTCCATCGCTAAAGTAGATAACTTTACTCAGCTCAGAATTGATTTTTTTCAATTCAGGGACCAGCAACTTCTGTACAGTATATACTGCAGCTGTGTCATGGAGTGTACTATTTGACAAGAAAATGAAACTTTTGTGCTCAATTTTCAACCCATTTTTGTAGTAACACACGATAGGAAAGACTGTGCATTGGGAATTATTGAAGTGGAATCCTTGCGATGCCTCTTGTGCAACATATTTGTAATTTTCAGAAAAGTCTAACACTACGAGAAATTCTCTTTCTTCTCCTGATAGTATCGAGACTGTTGTTTTGCTATGAAAGAATGAGGTTTTAGTTTGATTAATTTTTCACATAATTCATCAACGAATTCAGATGACGAACGGATTTGTGTTTCTAGAGTTGCTCTGTCAGTAGTTGTCTATACACTAAATTGCACATGATGGATATTTTCCCTCTCCAAAAGTTCTTTCAAATGCTTATCGAACTCATTTATGCCAGGACACTTTATGCATTCACCGAGAAAACAATTTGCATCAGAATTTTGGCATACGATTTGACGTAAACAATCTTTGTAATCATGTAAAACCATATCAGAATCTGCAGTGAGCTTGTTCAAATTAACAGAGTCAATCATCAATTTGCAATTTTGATGTATCGTACAGACACACACTGAGTGCGTACCACTCGCACCAGCGAGTATACAATGCTTAGGTCGGAGTTGAGCAAATTTACTGAAACTAACTGGATATTCAGGACATAATTTACTGTAGGTATCATAAAGACTTCTTAAATCTGAAAGGAGAAGGCGTTTCTGTGACAAATGTCTACCATCATCATTTTTTACAGAAACTACATCTTTATACCCGGCATGATTCTGCTATGTTCGTCACTATTGTAAAAATTATCTATTTGTACCACAGTATTGTTTGGCAACGGCCTGCCATTCTTAGCAGTTGTATCTGCCAAAACGCCTTTTGAAGCTTTTAAATCTCTAGCTTTCTTCGCTAACTATCTTGAATAGTTAAATTCTCGACTAGTTTTATTAAGACTCCATGCATCTGGAACTATTGTCAAAATCGTTAATCTCAAAGGATCATTGATATCAAGAGTAGAACACTTTGCTTTCAATCCATTCAACAGATCTTCCAACTCGATTTCTCTTTGTGACTTGACGTTAGCTTCCATTCGACTAGAAGATGATGAGGATACCCCTGGAGATTCAGGAATATTTTGTTCAGCTTTATGAGGGTTCAGCGTCAGATTCATAAAACTTGATGAGTCAAACAAACCTTCATCCATTCGGGGATGTTTAATTTTCCTACACGAAGCACATATTTTAGCATTATCTGGAAAGCTTGGAAAACTTCGTTTAACCCCAATCGAAATACGCCGAAGATCTTTTCCTTTATGTCCTTCCAAATCGTAGGGATTACAACACCTATCACTGCGAATATTTGACATGTTCAAAACTATTGAGATTGTGAGATTCAGAAAGCTAATGAGATTAGTCCTGAGAAGGACCGTTGAGAGTAGTCGTGAGAAGGACTGTCGAGACTAGTCCTGAGAAGGACTGTTGAGAGTAGTCGTGAGGAGGACTGATGAGAGTAGTCCTGAGAAGGACTGTTGAGACTAGTCCTGAAAAGGACTGTTGAGACTAGTCCTGAGAAGGACTGTTGAGACTAGTCCTGAGAAGGACTGTTGAGAGTAGACGTGAGACGGACTCGTGAGAAAAGTCCTGAAAAGGAGTGTTGGGCGTAGTCCTGAGAAGGACTGTTGAGAGTAGTCGTGAGAAGGACTGTTGAGACTAGTCCTGAAAAGGACTGTTGACAGAATTTCTATAGAGATCTGATAAGTATAGTCCTTGAAACGACAGATTATATATTTCTGGAAAGTACTGACGAGATGGTCCTGCAAAGAACTCAACGAATGAACTTAAAAAATGAAGTATGATTTCACATTGGCCAAATCTCTCAACAATCAATTTCAAATAAAATTATTCAGAATGATGTTTTGCAGTATACACCTATGGTTTTAGAGCTGAACCAGTTAAGTCAACCAGACTTGTGTAATCAGGAAATTCAAATCATACCCGGATATTCTATTGAACATTTCATCTTGAAGATTTAGCATTCATGTACTCACGATTTTTTATTCGTGTCCATGTAATCCGATAAAATATTAGACTTATCTTGTTACGTTGGGGATTAAGATATGTGTGAGATTTAAATGTAATAATATTTCGTTAGTTATATCATACTTTTTGGTAACAAAGTTTCATTCTTGTATCAAAATTATCCGACTAATGAATTATCATCACAAAAATAGTCATTATCTTTTCTATTTTTCAAATGAATCTTCGCATTATTATTTTGGCTTTTTGGCAAAACCAGAAGTGATGTTGAGAACCTTCCAACGTGTTCTCAAATTTGTAAGTTAACTAAAGGTTGTCTAATACCTCTTTCTGACACCAAGATTGTCATAACTACACAGAAAGAACAACTTTTTGTCATTTTTTTTCTATTTTCAGGATCCAAATTTTTCCAGAACCAATTTGAGACCATTTGAACGGTTCGTCGAGGTATTTTATAGTGAAAAGAGGCTGTTACCTATTGGATAATACTCGTATAGCAACTTCAGAATTAGTAGGATGCCATTACAATAAATATTCCATCCTTAATTTACGGTTTTTTTGAATTTTCAGGATAATCCGATTAACACTGGTGATTTTGCCACTCGCCATTCGAAAGCTGAGAATTTTCTACAAAATTTAACATTTTTTTGAAAATTTTTAGATGAAATAAAAAGTGGGCAGCAGGGGTGTAACGTTGGGAAAGAATGCCTCATATATATATATATATATATATATATATATCAGTATGACATGAATTCATAGGGAAGGACTTTAACGACGTACATCGACACCCCTATAAGAGGAAGCAACAGTTTTGAGAAAAATCGGTTTTTACATTTTAGCTCTTTACTTGAGAACCGCTTGCCGAAATCGTTTAATTTAGCAGCAGATAGCTTTTTTTATGGTAATACACCAAATAAAATTTTGAAGCATTTGACTACATTGTTTTAGAGATATAAGAAATCAAAAAATTTTCAAAAAAAAAATTGAAATCTTGATATCTTACGAACCGTAGGGGTTTGAAAGCTGTGCAATAAACTTAGCCAAAACACATAAAACATCTACTTTTTCCCGAAATCTCAAGTGCAATAAGGCCTTTTTGCGTCCGTAATCGAGGCACAAAAAAACTCATTTTTTTCAGTTTTCGATTTATTACTGAAAAAATAAGTAGTCAAATCACTTGAAATTTTAATGGAGTATAGTTTGATAAGTGACCCATTGACATAATTTTCGCGAGGTTATGACGTTTAGTTTCAGAGATATGAATTTAAAAAAAAATCGCCTATTTCATTTTATCTGCCGAACAACGCGGTCAATCCCGAGCACCAAACGTGGAAAAGTAGGTAATTTTATTCTCTTTCAAATGCATTATAGCTGAATTGTTTGTAACAATGGGATGATTGAATAAAACGCAAAATAGTGTTTTTTACAAATCAAAAAATGGCCATAAAAAATATAGTTAAGAAATTAAAAAATAACTGTTTTTCCCGAATTCAGACTCAAAAAATATATATGCATGTCAAATTTTATTGATATTGACAAAGTAGTTCGAGAAATATTACGGTATACATACACACACATCCACACACACACACACACATCCATACGGACATTTTCCAAAAACACTTGATTTGAACTTCTAACACACTAAAAAGTATTTTCTAGATGTTTTGAGGAAACACAAAATTTGACTATTACAAAGCTTCCTCTAGGAGGGAACAAAACGCCAAGAGAGCTTTGTTGTCAATTATACTTATAAAATATAAGTATAATTGTCCAAAGGAAATACTAAAAATTCAAATATTCAAACGTTAAAAAAAGAATAAAGTTGATGGTTTAATTGTCACTTTTTCTCAACCATTAAAATTTAAACTTACAATAATAAGACTGTCAAACAGAGATATTTACTATTGCTCACATAGATGTTGTGCTGCGAGAAACGATTTAACATACACTGCTAAACTGATCGTAATGCAAAGGCTATTTATATATTATACCGACTTGCTTTAGCTTTATAAACGAAATCGTGTGTCATCAGTCAGGCATCAAGGAAGCATAAGGCCTAAGCATGCTTAGCAACAGCGTCTATAATCCTCAACGCGGCTAGGCGCTACCTTCCCGGCCCTCACACTTTCCTGATACCTTCTAGCTTTCTGCGACTCCCCAATTTGATGATTTAAATAGAGAGGTGATTATTTTTTGCAAACGCGATGTTTTTTGATTGTGTCTGTTAAATTTTTGTATGTATTTTTGAGTTAATTGGTATCATTTATTCTATTAATTGTGTTGTCATGATAGTGTATGTTTAGCATTTCCGCAAATTTAAATGTGTAATTATTATGTACTTTATCGATGATTTGTATGTTGTCTATGTTGAAGATGTGTCCTGTGTTTATGTAATGGATAGTAAGAGGTGATTTTTTATCTGAATTTGTGATGCAATGTGCATTTTCTTTTTTTCTATGTTTGAGTTCACAATCATTGCATTCAATCTTGTAGACCACGTTGTTAATGTCTCCCTTGCCTACTATATATTTTCCTAATTTGATGTATTTATTAAATTTGTCTGTTGCTTGTTGATGTGTGCGAAGTTTTTTCGTAGAATAACTTTAATTTTTTGATAACGTTTAAAAATACAAGCATTAGAGTCCTTTTATAATAATTAATATTTATATAATATTTATATAATATAAAATAAATATTTTTTATAAGTTTTTTGAATTCGTGGACAAACATATCATAATGCTTATTTATTAAACCCAGTAGCAAGTGAAAATCGAAAATGTTGACAGTTTTGTAGACGGATCAAAATTTGTTTATAACAGATAATGAAATTTCTAATTAAACTCGGTTTTTAACTGATATAAAATGCAACAAAAAATTGTTAAATGAAATGGACAAAAAACGAATCCTTATGCTGAGGCTAACAAAATGATGTATAAAGTTGAGGAAGAAGAATTCAAACGTGTTCGAACACTGGTAGAAATTTTGCCAGGAAATCTAGTCAGTACTCTAGCTGCTCGCCAGAATTTCTGTGTAGAATAGGAGTAGAAATGTACGTTGTTTATCGGCTAAACTCGCGTTTATAAATTACTGAAATTCTTTTCACATCCAGATATTAGAGCAGGACAGAAGCTTAGTGGTTATCTATGCGTAAAGGTATAAGTTCTGCTCGAAAATGATGATCACGCTACTCGGGACCTCACCCGGGACTCTTGTAGACGATGTCTAGGTGTCCAGTTCTTGAAAAACTCGGAATTTTCCTGTCTGTTTATCGCCTTGGTTTGTACCAGGGAAATGCTTATGAATTACCTAGCGAAGTTAAAATGTTTATAACACGACAAAATTATTCTAATAATAAAACTTTTGAACTTCCATTGTGTAATGAAGTTGCAGTGGTTTTTGTAGGTGAGGAAGGGGAACCTCCATTTGATCGCAATTTCTGTATTTAGTCTAAATCTTCAATGCCTAAAATAATCCGTTTTATAAGTAAACATGTTGATTCTATGACATATCCTTTAATTTTTCATTTCGGACAAGAAGGGTGGCAACCTAATTATAAAAATGAAATTAGAAATAAAACTCAAGTCACAATACAATATTATTTCTTCGTTTTAAGTGTAAGAAATGAACGTTTCCCATGCTTAAATTTAGTTAAATCAACTCAACAATTAATCAATTTAAACACCACAGCGCCTGTCGAAGAATAGCGTGAAAGGAAGTGAGCGTGACAACAAGCAAGAGAAGCCGTTGCTACAGAGTTTGTTACGGCAGGCTAGCGCGTACAAAATTGTATGTTAATTTGGAGAAAGCTACGTGTCAATGAATTGATAGCGGTTGTTATTTTAAATCATGCTTCAGAACTAAATATTCCTGGTGAAAATATTGACGTGATTTTGTGATGTATTAAAATTACGTAATTCTTTATGTAATTTTTGTATGTGAGTTGTGACGTCAGTTTGTTATGTATTGATTTCAAACGTTTCATTACGTAATTTCATGACTTATTAAAAAAATTGAAATGAAAAATGAAACTTTTTTACGTGATTTTAGTATGATATTTAATCACATAAAAATTAGGTTCTGAATAATTATACTTATAATACTTTAAATTTGTTAAAATGATAGCTGTATTAGTGCTACTGTGTGGATGGTAGTGCGGAAAATGGGGGCTAATGCCTCAGAAATTAATCATTTTTAATACTTTCACTAAATTAAAGAATATAAAAAAATAATATTTATTAGTCATTAGCCCCCATTTTCCGCACTACCATCCGCATGGTAGCACCTACATCGCCACTAATTTTAACAAATTTAAAGTATTTAAGAGTATTTAGTAGTAAGTATTTAGAACTAAATATTTATGTAATTAAATAACATACTAAAATCACGCAAAAAATGTTTTATGAAGCTTGTAAGGAGACGATCGATGCGACTCAAGCACTTTCCGTGTAAAGTTCGGTGTTCGTGATTGTCTTCTTATGTTCTTCGTACTCTTAGTTACGGTCTCCACCTGCTTGTTACGTACAAGCAGGAAAACTTGTTTATTAATTGATTAATTAAAGTATATCTTCGATAATGGCTGCTGCGACATATATTACTGGTTCAGGAATATTGGAGCAAGGTCGATTATGGAGAACACTCTGTTGATTAATATTTAATAAACTTTGGATTTATTAATTTATCTGGTTTAACAATATATCACGTTGTTAATACGGAGCACAATCACGCTCAGCTTTGACGAGTCTGATCGCTATTAATATTTATGTGGGGAAGCTCTGTTCGCTAGAGCAGTTGATTTGTAACTAACTAGTACGGAGCTGATGCGTTCTTATATACTGTGCTGTTGGTCCAAAGGGTAGATAGGATAGATGTACCCTCTGGCCTAGGCCGTTTGGCATGTGCTGCTAGGTATATGCCATTTGATATTTATCGTTTGTCCTGTGCCGTCAGGCGTGTGCCATTTGATACGTACCATTTATTAGCCTATTTGAGGTTATGTTGGGTCAGGGACTCATCCTCCCCTTACAAGCTGAAATATTTCAATTTTTTTTAAAGTTATTAAATACATAACAAACTGGCGTCATAAATGACATATAAAAATTACTTGAAGAAATACGTAATTTTAATAAATTACAAAATCACGTCAATATTTCCACCAGGGATGATGAGATATATATTATCCATTTTTTTCTAGTTATTTCTCAATTTAATTTATTTACCAGAAATAATAGTACAGAGCATTTCACTTTATAAAATACGCCGACTTTGCAGAGGTAAACAGAGTTATCTGTGTGCAAGCTGGTCTTACAAAGGAATGATAAATAATACAAAAATAAAAAAACTTAAAAACTAGAAAAAGGAAAAATAACAGATGTTAGCATGACTGATAGAATAATTTTATAAGTTTGACAGTGTAAAGTGTGCAGGCAGTCTTGTAGATTGGATTATGGTTTGTGCATACTGTAACGCACTTGAAAGATGGTTTTGATAGATAGACCGTATTGTTGAACGTTGTAGATAACTTTGAATCGCTGAAACCATTTCTATTTTAATGTACTCATGAAAAAATTTTTGTTGCGTCATGTAACGCGCCACAAAGCAACTTTCCCCTTTGTTGTTTCCTCTTTACATTTTGTCAGAGAGTTTTTTTTCCATAAGTAGGGATTTTTAAATACTAGAACAAGAGGATCACTATTTTTGTTGAGAGGTATCATTGCTGCTCATGCTTCATATTAACTATAATTTTTTTATAGTTTTCTGCGAAGCCCAAGATCATACTCCGCGGAATCGCAACGTCAAAGTTTTCCTTGTATCTATGACCGATTTGATATCGCCTTTAACACCAAGCCAGCCTGCATTCTCTGACAGAAAGCAGATGGCATTGTTCACAAATTTACTTTTAGACAGTGTTGCTGATCCACCTTTTACTTGCAATTTTCCACATATATGGATAGTTGCGCGATGGTAAAAGACATAAATGATGTTGGATGATTTTGGATAGAAATACGAATTTCATTGCTGTTGTCAAAGCTTAATAAAGAGTTTGATTGATGTGCATGTACTTCGTAATGAGCAATAGACTCATCGAATACGACACCTAATTGAATGCTTAGAATATCGTCTAATTTCTGGAAACAGCAAATAATTACATGCGTCCATTTTTTCTACGAACGTTAAGTCCTAGACTTTTCGGAAACTGATTGCTCTGCGTGTTAACTTCGATCGACTGATGACTGGTTGACATGATGGCTGACTTATATATGAGTATCATATCTTCCGTTCAGTGAACATGAATCTGTATCATTTCCAAATAAAGTCCTACCAAATTCAATTATGATTTTTGATGATGTGACATGTGAGAAGCAGGATAACGTCAGAGCATTCTTCTGTATGGGGAGTTCAGTCTGGTTCTGTCAGCTGTTGAGAACAGTTGTGTTTACGTTCGAATAAAGAGTCCGAGTTCAAGAGTGATTTTCTATAAATAACGTGTTGTTATTTTTATTACCCAAACCTGATCATAACATTTTGGGGGTTCGTCCGGGATACTAGTGTTTTTGAGTGATTATTTTATGCATCTTCGATCTGGCAAGATGCTTCCAAGAACACAACACAAGCCGGACGCACCAGCACAATCCATTGATGATTCACGAGAAGTGGATTTATTGAATCTTGAACAGACGAATCTGGAGGACACAAATGTTTTCGGACACACGTAATCTTCACAAACCCCAATACTCACTACACAGACTAATGTTCCAAATCCAACACTGGTGACTGCTATTAAGGAAATAAACAACTTGAAGATACAACTAGAAAACAAACATGCTCAACGAAAAGATTTCGAAGTTCGCTTATCTGAACGTTCTGTGGAAGAAGTAAACCTTTCCGACGAGCTTCGACCACGGGATCAGGAGTTTCTGTCCGAGAGACGGCTTCGCGAAAACTATGAGGAGAAAATGAAGCACCTGGTTGAAGACAACGAGAGACTGCAATGGTCAAACGAGGCATTACTCGCAGAACGGTCAGAGTGGACAAGGAAACAACAGGATCACGAACGTCGATTAACTGAGCTAATTCGTTCAAATATTTCTACCACAAACATGAACACAAATTCTGCTATAGCGACTGGCACATCCGATAGGTTAAGATCTAATAATGTACACCCACTGGATACTACACAATCAACACAAAGTATTAATTTAGGTTATAATCTCAAACCGGATACTTATGATGGTACAACACCACTGCGTGAGTTTTTGAATCAATTTCAATTAATTGCTAGAGCAAATAATTGGGATAGTGCTAGTGTCACGTCGTGTGACTCAACGCATAAACTTATTAAGAAAAAAAAACTAAAACATAATAATCATCAGAATATGGAAATTCAAACTCTCAAAAGAAGAATGCATTGCGTGCACTGAAAGGTTTCGACACACGGCCGAATGCATGTCAGTGTCGAATCAGCGAAATGATAAATCAGCAATTCGTGACATTGTAAGCGAGCGCTACTTTTTATGTATACATTTTCCGTAATTTTAAGTTTGTAAATATTGCAAAAATTACACTACGAACGAAGGTTTTAAAAAGCCTATAAGCACTCAAACAAGCAGTTTTTCATCGTCAGTCACGAGCTCCGTATCGCGCCGGTCCGACAATCGGTGACAATTATTTTAAAACTTAAAAGCCGCCTAGCCGCCATTTTATATTTCTTACAAAGTCTAAATATACAGATTTTATAAACTACAAGTCTTAGTTCTTTTAAACTAAGTGAGAATATTATTTTACATTGAAACGAGATTTATTATTTACTTCCACTTCTAAAAATTATTTGAATAAACGATCGGTTTACCGTAACAGAGATTTTGTGAGTTATATTCATTTACGAGAAAATCCAAACTACCCAGTACGCGTCTACAGCTGCAATCTACTCAACTAGTACACGGTTCGACTTAAAGGTAAGTTTCTCATTTATTTTACTAACAGTGAGAGTGTTAGGCGCGAATTAACAATTTCTTACAGCCTCGCCACTACACATATCATTACGTTCCTATCTATTCAATTTATTATAGTCAGGACGTAACACTAGGATGATGGTTGCTTTAGCTGCTTCTTTACGGGGAAAAGCTAAATCTGTTCTTGATAGCTATAAAGATACTGATCCAATAGATTTTGATAAGTTAAAATCAATCAAGTTTAGAGTTACGTTTTGGTGATGTACATTTTGCACCAACGTATTATTTCCAATTTCAGAACAGGCGTCAACAACGGGGTGAAGATTTTTCAACATTAGCTGCTGATCTTATGAGATTAGCTGGTTTGATTTATCCTGATTGTCCTTTTAAAACTCAAGATAAAATCGCCTGTGCTCAATTTGTAATTGCTATTTTCGACAATTCAATTCGGAAAATTCTTCAATTAGAAAGAATTGATTCGCTTTAAATTGCTCTGGCAAGAGCTATGGAAGTTAAAGTTATCGAAGATCAGGACAAGCGACTTCAACATCTAGCTCTAAATAATTATACCTCTTCATCATTTCCAAAGAGTGTTAGTTCGTCATCTCAGCCGTCAGGCAGACAGAATTTTCAAGATTTTGTAAAAGGAATAGAGTGTTGGAATTGTGGTAAAAAAGGACATTTCAAGTCTAATTGTCCGACTTTGTCAACACATCAGGGAAACTAGGTTATGTTAAACTTTCTGAGTTCTGAGCGAGTTTAACTAAACTTGACAAGACTCCAACAAACTCCCACTCTTTTCAGATTGATTGCCATGTTGGAAGAATTAATAGGAACTCTAATAAATTTTATTTTGATGGTTTAATTAATGACAAAGCTTGTATTTTTAAAGTAGATTCTGGTTCTGATGTGACTATTATAAATCCAAAATTTGTTGAATCAAAAGATATGAGAATTCCTATTAATTTTACAACACTTAAGTATCCAACTGGAGAAAAGGTACCAGTTGAATTTTTGATTTCAGCGTCGTTAAAATTGGATGATCATGTAGCTAATTTAGATGTTTTTGTCGGAAATATTATTGATGATTCTATACTTGGAAGTGCTTTTCTTGATGCAACTGGTATTACAGATTTAATTACTAAAATTATTTTAAATACTCTAAGTTCAATCATTAATAAACAAATTTCAAGAATAGTCGATTCTAGTAAGGTTGTACCAGACTCATTACAAGAAATTTTTGACAAGAACTCAGAGAACTTGGATCAAGATCAACGTCGGGAGTTTGCGGATCTTCTACACGAATTTGAAGAAATTTTTCAAGACGATGACGTTACTGGAAAATGTAATTTGGTTGAACACAGAATTGAATTACTCCATAATCAACCAATTAAACAACCTATTCGAAGACCCCCTATTCATCAAATTAAGGAATTAGATGAATGTATTACTGAGATGCATTCTCAAGGAGTCATTGAAGAATCAGATAGTTCGTATTGCTCACCTGTAGTTCCCAAGAAGAAGAAGGATGGGAAAATTCGTTTTTGTGTTAACTTCCAAAAAATTAATGCAATTACGATTAAAGATTTGTACCCTTTACCAAGAGTTGATGATACTCTTGATAAACTTGCAGGATATTCGTGGTTTTGTACATTGGACTTGAAGAGTGGATACTGGCAGATCAAGATTCGGGCAGAGGATAGGAAAATAACGGCTTTCTCGGAAAGGGATTATGCAATGCACCGGCAACTTTTCAACGTTTGATAGAAAAGTTACTCAGATCTCTCAAAATTCTGTTTAGTTTATTTAGATGATGTCATGGTATTAGGAAAGTCATTTAATGAGATGATATCCAATTTAAAAAAGGGATTTGTTTGTTTTCAAGAAGCAGGTTTACGTCTAAATAAGAAAAAATGTGTTTTCTTCAGCAGGCAAGTCGAATATTTAGGATACATTGTTTCTGAAAAATGAAAATCAGCTGATCCAAAGAAAATTCAATCTGTTGTAAATTGGCCAATTCCTCGTAACAAAAAGGCTGTGTTGAGTTTTGTGAATTTCTGTGGTTATTATTGGCGTCTCATTAAAGGATTCGCTGATATAGCAAAACCTTTGTATAAATTAACTGAAAAATCGACTAAGTTCATATGGTCAGAAGATTGTCAAAAAGCCTTTTCAAAATTAAAAGAGGTTCTTACAAAACTTCCAATTTTGGCATTTCCTTCTCTTTCTTCTGAATTTATTTTAGATACTGATGCTTCTGATTATGGAATTGGGTCGGTTCTTTCTCAGAAGCAAAATGGAATCGAACGAGTCATAGGTTATTATAGTAGAGTCCTTTCTAAACCGAAGAGAAATTATTGCGTCACTCGACGTGAACTCCTCGCTATTATAGAATCGTTAAAACATTTTCATCATTACCTTATCAGTAAACCTTTTATCATTAGGACTGATCATTCCTCTTTGACTTGGTTATTATCGTTTAAAGAACTAGATGAACAATTAGCTCGTTGGTTGGGGAAATTAAATCAGTATGACTACAAAATTATTCACAGGAAAGGTAATTTACATGGAAATGCTGATGGACTTTCAAGACGCCCTTGTGAAGATTTTTCATGTAAATATTGTTCCAGAGTAGAAGAAAAATTCAATGAAGAGACTATTTGCCGTATTATTTTTGAAGAAAATACATCGGAAGATTGGAAGAAGAGTCAAGCTAAAGATGAGGCTGTTTCTTTTATTTGTCAAACGAAGGAATTACAGAAAAAACCAGCAGATTCATTAGTGTTAATTAATGGAATTTTGTATAGAGAATGGGTTTCAACAAATTTAGATCATAAAATTCATCAATTGGTTGTTCCTATAGATAAAATCAAAGATATTTTAGATGAAGCACACGATTCACCATCTGGAGGACATTTCGGAGTAAACAAAACTTTAGATAAAATTAGAAAAAGATTTTATTGGGCTACTTGCAAGAGAGATGTAGAAAATTGGTGTAAATTCTGTGAAGTTTGTATTGCAAAGAAAGGTCCTCCAGATAAAGGCCATGGTGAGATGAAGATTTACAATTCAGGAGTTCCATTCGAACGACTTCAAATGGATATATTAGGTCCCTTTCCACTTTCTTCTTTAGGCAATAAATACCTCTTAGTTGTGACAGACTGTTTCTCAAAGTGGGTTGAAGCTTTTCCTCTCTCTAATATGAGAACAAAAACCATTGCTGAGATTTGTGTTGATCAGATTGTCTGTAGATATGGAGTACCTTTACAAATAAATACTGATCAAGAGACAAATTTCGATTCGAATTTGATTAATATATTGATCAATTACAAATAACTTTCAAGATATTTACTGCGTAACTTGCCATGCCCCTTAGATTTTGTTTATAATACATACTTTTACACTTAAAATATTTCCTTTTATTGAAATAAGAATTTTATAAGTTTAGGTACACAAATTAAATATGCAGAAAGTTACACTTACAATAAGACCACTCCATGAACAAGTATGTACCATGAACAAAATGTAAGGGGCATGGCAAGTTACGTAGTAAATATCTTGAGAGTTATTTGTAATTGATCAATATATTACTTAAGTTTAAACTACCAATCATTTGATTAAAATTAAACATAATGATTTTTTGTTTTTCGTATTATAAATAAAATAATATGATTGTAAATTTGACATTTAATTGATCTCAGTTGTTTTTCAATCTGTAATTTCACTGTAAACAGAATTATTAACATGCATGATGATACGCAAAACATCAAACGCGCCTAACCTTTTTACTGTGGTTAAGTTTTTTTTTTTTTATTTTTATTTTCATCAAGTGTTTCAGCAATAAATAATTGGTGTAAGTGGTTTGCAGCGTAAATTTTGTTACCTCTTTTTTAAACTAATGTCACATCGACAGTGACGAATAGGGAACTTGCATGAAAATATCCATTAGGTCCGTGATGCAGAATACCGAAAAATAATCGACACGTATTCTTTCTTTTTTCATTTAAACGATTATTAACAAAGATATAGAAAGTTTAAATGTATGACGCCACTGATTCGGACTGTGTAGAGTATATTTCAACCCGCTGTATCTCTGGTAATAATAATCGTTTTATTGAAAAAAATAAAAAATACGTGACAATTATTTTTCGATATTCCACATGACGGACCTAACAGATTTTTTCATGCAAGTTCCCTATTGACGTAGAAAACTATAGAATTTAAATACATAGCAAAATTAGGCTAGCGATAAATAACTATATGCATATAATAATATAAAAATTTCACGTTGCTTACTAGATAATATAGAGACATCATATTTTTCTATTTGTTTACTAAAATTCTAGCATCTTTATTTTCATGATAATCACTGATTGAATAATCAATCTAACTTTATAACGAGTTGACTAGCGTACCCTCGTTATGTCTCTCTCCCTCATTACTGTATATAAACATATCTAAAAATATATATGTAATGTCGTAAACGTTATTTCAGCAACAAGGTAAGTGATAGAGCAGAAAGCCCAGCTAGCGAACACAGAGAGAGAGAGAGAGAGACAGAGAGAGAGAGAGAGAGAGAGCCGCGCGCGTGTATGAGTGTATCGCAAGAGAGAGAGAGTGGGAGAAAGTCCGCGCTGCCCATGCTGCCGCGTCTCGCGCTAAGGGACTTTGATTCCGACTGCTGAACCGTACAGTCGAACTCTTTGTATACTCTAAAGGTCTCGGTGCTTTTGCGCGCACTAGCCCTGGAAGATTGTAGCTGCAACGGAACCGCGCTCTTGGTGTGTCGCCGGGTACGAGCATTTTCCAGCGAAGGTCATCTTCACGTGTCGGTCACGAGCTGAGTAGCTATTGCCTCTCGTCCTTCCGCTGCACCCAGCCACACACACAAGGCCACGAGGCATCTTCCTGGCTGCCCAGCGTGGGCCACGGTCGTCCGATTGCGCCATTCCAGTCGAGCCACGAGGCATCCTTGCGAGCCAGCACGAAGGCGAATGTAAGTACCCGCTTGATCGCAATTCTCTCTCTCCGCTTTAGGCTCTGCTTCGTCTCTCTCTTGCCTAGCGTTGCGATTGTACCTTTCTTTACTCGGTTTTATATAAATCTAACTAGAATTTCAACCTGCGCTTGGTTATTTCGCACCTGACTCTCTACCTTGTCCCCGCGTTCGTCCCTCTCGATTATACATTTCATCCGTGATTAAGCTACGTAGCATCAACTCTCACGACGCTTTCGCGGGCTTACGTGCTCGAGGACGAGCACGTACAGCATACTGCGCTAGGGCCAGGCTTCGCACAGCCTACAAGAAGCCTGCAACGAGCTGCTGCTTTTACTCCTCTCGCTATTCGATAGATCAGTGAATGCGTCACTGACTCTTTATACACGGGATAAAGAACCCCGTTATAGCTTGACGGCAAAAATTTAGAAAAATTAAAATTTGAAAAAAAAAAAAAAAATTTAAGCATGAAAGGCAAAAATAAAAAATCTGAAATTAATCAATTAAATTAAAATCAGTTCATAATTTTCATGTTTAAAATCTTTATCGTTGTTTAAAATGTCTACCCCCCCCCCCCCCTCCGCCTTTTAGGAATTGACATTAGAAAAAAGATCTTTATAAAACTTGAATTTTATCACTATTGCAATATATATTTTAACTGAGCGACCGACGTTAGGAGTGAGGTGAATCGTGCTACTCGATATTAAGATAAATGATGAAAAGATTAAAAGAGTCACTAAAACTAAGTACCTAGGTTTATTTTTTTGACTCAAATATGAGATGGAGTAAACATATTGAATACCTTATTAACAAAACTAGATACCTTATTTTTATTTTCAACAAAATATCAAAATTTATAGACATAGATACCTTAAAAATTATTTACTATGCTATTTTTCATAGTGCAATAAGTTACGGAATAATTGCTATGCGAGATGCATATCAAAATAACTTGTATATCACTAACTGCAAAATGTACAAACAAAAATACTTTGCGATCACAGCACATCAACACAAACAAATGTTTCCTCACTATAGAGTCACTTGTGCTATAAGACTTGACTGCTAGACTCAACAAATACGAAAAGATAGGTTTCGCTAGATACAAAAATGCAACTACAGAAACGTTCACAACAGCAAGATCTATGCTTGTAAGGTTGTGGTAAATAAACAAAATAGTCAATTAAATCTTACACAAAGTCAGATAATATAGCAACATAGAATCTCAAACGTGCAATATAATTTAATCTATAGTTAAGGGTTATTAATAATCAGTTAAATATAAAAATACAAAAAATGAATTATTACAAGTTAAGCCAATGTTGAAAAATATACCTACTTAAAAATTAGGCTGAATAGATAGATTATATAACCATAACTATTAAAATTTTCGCATTATAATTATGTTGAAATTGCGCGTTAGGAAATTCAAATATACCCTAACAGCATAAACTAATTGTAAGTGTAAATGATTGGATGAATGAATATGATAGTAGTTCTTGGTCTGAAGTCGGATTGGGAAATATACTATCAGAAATGAATGAAATTTAGATTTAGTTTAGTTTTTAGTTTTCTTGTTGTTTCCGGACCTATGTACAGGAAATATTATTTTCCTCTGCAGGATTGCGGTGCCATAGTGCATAATTTGGCACACGTTGCAACACTGTAGAATCTGTCATTGTTGTATAAGTTTATGTAATTAATGTAAATTTGTATAACTCTGGATTAAATAAATAAAATTTGGAATTTTTAGCTTTCACAATACCATCACCCAAATTTCCGTTTATATCGCAGAAAAATTTATTCATTTTTTGGCAATCTTGATTTTGTCAGTAATTTTATTATCATTGACCTTCATAGAACTTAAGGCATCATTGGATCTTTTTTCTACCTATATTATTATATATGATTTCCTATAGGTTCTTTGTTAGTATTAACTGATGTTTTATGGTATTTAATAACCTTATTCAAAATTTTAGCACAATTTATGTATTCATACTTAAGCTGTTCATTGTTTATATCTAGTTGCCATAGTTTACATCAAAGTTCCTTTGATCAAATTTTTTCTACAATTAAGTTTACATCTTCTTTCGTTTTTTTAGATAATTCGACACATTGTTTAATTTCGGAGAGTAATCGGTCAGTTGCCAAATTAGGATCCTGAAACAATATAATGTCATTCCAGTTTCTAGATTGTGAAATGTTTGCTAATTTTTTATAATTTAGAAACACTGTTGGTTTGATGTTTTAATCTTTTATTTTATTGACAGCAATAAAGATAGGATAATGGTTAGTAATTGAGTACTCGATTTTATAAGTAACTAAATTCAGGTTTTTAGTCTTTATAAAGATATTATCGATACAAGATCCTTTGGCCAAACCAACAGGCGGCCTTGCCATGTCCACAAAACCTGGTTCAAACCCATTTTCGGAAAAAATTTTTTTTTTCTAATTATCATGTTGCAATTAGAGCGACAAACAAAACAATCAAGAATATCTTACCCCAGCACGTGACACATGTATTCCAATATATTTTCGCTCGCTACATACGAATTCGGTACGAGAATTGCTTTATCACCCTCCAGTTTTATTTATATTGCAAGTATTGATCAGTAAATTCGAGAAATGGACATCTCTGAAAAAAATTAAATTTTAATAAAGTAAAAGGTTAGGAAAGTTTAATATATTCCGCAACGAAATCACAGATAGAAAAGAACTGAGATCAATCAAAAAAAGTCAAGTTTATTATATTTAATCGTAATTAAGCGAGGAACAACTCTCAGGATAATTACTACCGAACTTGCCATGCCCGTTTCATTGTAATTATAGTGTTTGTATGACGTTCTAATACATAAAAAGAAAATTTCAGTTGTTCACCAATAAACAAAATGAAAAATGGCAAGTTCGGTAGTAATTATCCTGAGAGTTATTCCTCGCTTAATTACGATTAAATATAATAAACTTGACTTTTTTTGATTGATCTCAGTTCTTTTCTATCTGTGATTTCGTTGCGGAATATATTAAATTTTCCTAACCTTTTACTTTATTAAAATTTAATTTTTTGTAGAGATTTAAATCCTTTTTAGTAAATATTTTGAGTATGTCATATTCGACGTCGTAAAAGTAAAGTAAAAGCATCTTTAGCATCTTTTGACCACAGCTTTTATGTAACATTTTTATCACTAACATGAAATCACTGATTGTTCCGATATAGACCACCCTCGAATTATTTCTACACCTGGACACCAAAAACCACGGTTTGAACTACCCAGACCTCGTCATCGGCTACCTTGTACACCTAGACACCGCCCTTGAATAATTTTTACACCTAGACACCAAAAACCACGGAGCGCTCCACCTAGACCGCGTCACCAGCCACCTTGTACACCTAGACACCAAAAACCATGGAGCGCTCCGCCTAGACCTCGTCATCGGCTACCCTGTACACCTAGACACCGCCCTTGAATGATTTTTATACCAAGACATCGAAACAACCTGAATCTTGTCATCGGCTACTCTGTCAAGATAGTTACTGTTACTGCTCCGGAACGCAGAGTATGTACCTGCAACCTCTTAATTCTAAATATCGTAATATATTATTATATTTTCTTGAGAAAGCAATTTCCATCTGTATATAGCTGTGCGGCCAACTTCACGATCCTAACACTTCTTGCGGCTAACTTAACGATCCTAACACATTTCGGACCGAAGAAGAAAAACGTGATTTTAGCATTTGTGGTTTATACACTCACATATTATAAAAACAAGCAGCTTTTTCACTAATATTTTTGTTGGAAATCATAGTTCAGCTCAGAAAACATTCTAATAAGCCACAAAATCTTACCAACAGTAATGAGTAGTATTTTTTTGTATAATGAAAAATCTGAATTCCAATATAGAAGCAAATAGTGTCATGGGCGCTGCGGCTTCGTCTGCTTCTCAAACTCGGCTTCGTGGCGCTACCGTGCCACTTGATTTTTGCCAATTTTTCGGGATTTACTATCAATACTTGCAATTTAAATAAAACTGGAGGGTGATGAAACGATTCTCGTACCGGATTCGTATACAGCGAGCTAAAATACATAGGAATACATGTGTTATGTGCTGGGATCAGATATTTTTGATATTTTTGTGTGTCGGTGTTATATCAGAGCGTATTTTATATTATTATTTACAATTCTATTTACAGGCTGAAAGGATGTTATCTGAAGAAGAAGATTCTGACAATCACTTACGATTACAATTTAAAGAACGTTGGACCAGATTACCAAGTGGAAGACTAACGGAACAATTTAAGATAAACTCCCAAAAATATCGTGGGATTATTAACAACGCTATTAGTGCAGATAAGGTACAGTATAGAATAATAAGAAAAATGTATTTGTCTTGTTATGATTAGAAAACTAGCACCCTCATGTCAATCTTGCTCAAACAACGAAACATGCAACGTGATTACTTAATTTGGCAACTACAACCCAGAAAAATTTAGTAAGTTGTACCAAAAAGACTGAAGACTATGACTATCGCTGTAGTCCTGCACTGACAAGAGAACTGAACTAAGATAATTGAAAGATTGAAAGTTTGGTATTACTTTTGGTCCTTTTGTGCTTCTTTATCTTAGATTACAATTCCTTTTTCTTATAATACTATGTGTTATTAAAAATGCTAGCGTTACCATTACTTAAGTTTTTTTTCTCATCATAAATGAATGTAAAGGGCGTACTAATATCGCTTGGTAAAAAGGCTGTATATTAAAATTAACCCATTTCTTTAGGAATTATTAATAGGCGGAGTAGTTTTAACTCATTTTTCATTGATCTTTGAGATCTGCTCGATTCCGTACTGTGTTAGGGATGTACTCGTTGAAAAAAAAGTTCCTCGTCAATAACTTTAAGAACGCGAAATGTAATGTGTAATAATAAACCATGATTTCATTTAGCTTTAATTCTACACAAATGCTTCTTTAGATAGTTTAAGAAAAAAGAAAGGTTCCCCAAGAATTAGATTAAATATAATTTAAATGCAATTCGTGACGAAACGTTTTTTGGTTATGTCTTACATATACACTAAATTCTCAAACCTAATTTCACACATACCAGTAAGTTGCGATATTTTAAATCACAAACTTTTTTGCATATTTTTAAAACTAGTAGTTAGTGTTGTAGAAGAATTTCACAAGTATTATGGTATTTACAAATAGCTTACTTAGTTTTCACTGTATAATTAACGCACCGTAAGGGTCGGTTAGAGGTGAAAGCATTGTTTTTTCCATAATTATTGTTTTTTTTTAATACTTCTAATAAAAATTGGCTCTTACCAGTCTAGTGTTAAGTTTAATGTATCATTCAACAAAAAAATGTAAATCGGTGTTTTTTTTTATTAATTTGATGCGTAAACACATTAACTGTCATAGCGCCTCTCAGAAACAATCAATTCACACATGACCTAACACTCATTTGTTTCAGCTACCCGCGGCGCACGGTCTTGTGCAAGAAGTAGAGAGAAACATCAACACCTATGTAAGAGAGAGAGAGAGAGAGAGAGAGCGAGAGAGAGAGGGGGGGAGAGAGAGAGAGAGGGAGAGAGAGAGTGAGAGAGACATAGGTTCATTGTCAACGCGCGCGGTTATCCAAACTTCGAAAATTCGGCAACGGTGTCGACATACGACACAGTGCGTGCGATTCAATCAGTCTTATAACTACCTTGCTCGAGCATGGTCGCACCGCGTGCTAGACACGTCTGTCAAATCTATGATGCTATAGCTCTCGCGATAGCGCCGTAACCGAGCATCGTTGTTTACGCCGTCCAGAACCCTTCGACTTCGTACGCTAAGAAACGGCAGGCCCAGGCGAATTAAGAGCTGTAGCAACTTTGTCCGGCCCGCGCCAGGACCACATCCAACCCTGCAACAGAGCGCACGAGCCTACTCTAAAATTTGTAAGTGACTGCTCTCTTTTTCTGCGTGTCTGGACGACACAAATTCTCCCTCTTTCTCCCCTCGCACGATTCATAATAGGTAGTGTAATGCCCCATACACGATCTGGCGTGTAACTTCCTAGAACATACACATTTAAAAAATCCTAAAAAACATCCGACTCTGCCTATACAGCGAGAGCACGGAATGTTTCGGCCGTCCCCACTCTTCTCACCTCCTACGAAACCAGCAGCTACGTAGTAGTCAACGCAGCGACGGCGGGCCATCGACGCGCATGTGTGCGTGCGCGTCCCCCTTCTCTCTCCAGCTACGAAGTCAGCATCAGCAGCAGCGCGTTGCGTAATCGTATTTATATGTGTATGTGAGCATGAGCGAGCAACGGCGAGTCGTGCGCATCTGAGTATGTTTGTATGAATGATAAATGTAAATATGAATGAACGAGAGTATGATTGTGTGAATGTGCGAATATTTTCGGCGGCTCAATCAGCGCTCGCTTAGTGCCCTATAAAAGGCCATGCGAGGCCTGTGTTTAATCACTAGCAGCAGCACTTTCAAGCGCCCTAGTCTACTCTGGCCGCACATTTAAGCGCCTTAGTACATATATAGAAATCTACTGCAAATTTAAGCGTAGAATATAAATACTTATAAAATTCGAGCAGCACGTTTAAGTGCTCTGATACATACTCTACAGCAAAATTAAGCGTAGAGTTTAATAATATTTGATTATCGCATACCAAAAGTCTTCATCAAAAAATAAACAAAATTGTAACTAAATTTCATTTAAAAGGAATAATAGCAAAAATGGGCATTATTCTTATGTCCATAAAAAAATGTTATATAATAAAACAAGTTTTTAGCGACTAAAAAAATTAGAAAAAATGTGTTAACATTTATAATAAAACAATAAAATCTTCCGATTCTTTAATAAATATTATCCCCAAGAGGGTAAACCACCCCTAATACAAAATAATTATAAGTATGTATTTTAATCCATTAAATTTCGTATTTCCTCTGTTGCGTATTTAATATATGTCATTTAATATATGTTATTAAATTAATTAATTTTATTTAATATATATTAAATACGATTTTTGAAAATTCAATCATTTGTTACGGGAGCTAGGAGGAACCTACTGGGCTGAAAATTTAGGAATAGTCGTTTTTTCTAATGTATTTTCACTCAAAAATTCGGCGGGTCGATTTGTCGAGCCCCCCGCCCCCGACGCTTATTTGACGAAATTTATAGGAATGACCCATA
>JAZHPH010000246.1:41120-91739 GCA_037356405.1 Nasonia oneida | reverse complement strand
GTAACGTGGCAGTTCGACTGCACGTTACAAGTGGATAATTTGCGCCGCGCAATAGAGAGGCGACGACAACCTCGCAACGTGGCAGGACGAGTCGCTAGTAGGCGCACAGGAGGGGGAGTAGTTCGCGCGGGGAGCGCGCGCAGCGCTGGCCCCGCGGCCACGTGTTGCCGCGTCGAGAGAGCTCGCTCTCTTTCGCTTTGCAACGCTGCTACCGATAGGACGTCTGCGCTGCTCATCGAGGTTCTCTATTGTCTCGTGACACCTGTACCCGCGCGCCATTTGCAGCTCCTATTCGATCTCGCTATCGTAGCAAGTAAGTAAAAGTGTACTTAGCGTGCGAATACATTAGTGCGGCTGTGCCTCGGATGAACGCGTCGCGACACGGTTAGTGCGACGCAATGCACTTTGACGGTCGTGGCAAGGGTGGCGAGTCGAGTGTCGTGAGGTCTCGTCGCCTGCTGCGAATTTTGTAAGCTCTCGTTTTTCCTCGCTATCGTTCCTTTCACGCTATCGTTACTCTCCGCTCAAGCTACCGTTTGTCTTTTCCATGCTCTCGCTCTCGCACAATTCCCCGCTATCGTTACCCATGTATTGTGCATATTCCCTCGCTATCGCTCTCACCTCGTATTGTACCTCCCCGCTATCGTTTCCTCACCCCGCCATCCCTATCAGCTACCAATTACTGCGTGATACCGAGCTACCGTTAGTAAGTAAGTTAGTGATTAGGGTAAACTAGCTATTAGTAGAGTTTCCGTGAAGTAGCCGTCAGGATGCACGAGTGTGCGCGGAGAGGGTGGACAAGTGGTGTGACGTCGCGCGGTCGTGTCGAGGTAGTCACCTCGTGAGGTGGTTTTCGAGAAGTCAGTATAGAGTACGGGTTTTCCCACGATGCGGTATATGGAAAAAATAAGCGTCTGATGGGCCGGGGAAGTCGCATAACTCGCGAGGATACGCCGCGACGGACGCGCTGGTCGTCGGGGCCGGTAGACGACCAGAGAGGCGAGGCGGGTATTCGCCCGCACCGGCAAGTCGGCGGTCGACGCGCTGACGAGCATGGCGGCGGCGTCGATTGCTCGGTGGGCACGAGTGACCTCCCCGGAGGGAGGTTAGAATTATTAAAATCGTTGCGGGGCCGCGTGTAGAAGTTCGCTCTTACTCACGATGACCTCGATCGGCGGCGTGACGTGCCGCATAGTGGTTTAGTTAATTCAGCGTAGTGCCTCTGGACTGTAGAGGCCGCAGGTTTTCGGCAGGTTGCCGTGGTTGTTAAGAGGAAAAATGAAGAATAAATACGATATATCATACCCGCAGCAAGCCTTAATGAGTTTTATGACCCACGACCCTGTTCGATACTCCACCCTTTCCTTAGAGCTAGCCGCGCTCATCTCCCACGCCGTCGGGTCCCAACACACGATGGCGCTCACACGGAAAGGGGATCGCGGAATCCCTGGCATCTCGATGCCTGGCGCCCTGGGCCGAGGCGGCCCGCCACCGTGTATGCATTGGAGCGTGACAACGCGCGAACATAGATTTACGAACGCTGGACTGCGCTAGCAGACCCCAGTGTTTCAATATATATATATATATAATTAAATTATATAAAATTGAAGCATATCTTTTAAAATTCCCGAATAGAGAATATTATTCAAATTTTATATATATTGTTAATTATAGTCTGTGTAGGTGTGCATAGGTATGTGTATATATATAGATATGTATTCTTATTCGTATCGGACATCGTATTTGGAAAACAATGAATCACAATGACGCACTTGTTTACAGCTTTTATCTTATTATAAATCGACTTGAATTAAATTTTGTATCATTCGATTTCGTTCAGTCAGTAAGTATTTGCCGAATAGTCATACCGTCTTTTTTAAAGATCACGATTATATTTTGTAGTATGCAATTGTTTTAATATTATAAAACGGCTCACATGAAGATTGAAGGATTCATGTGTAAATAACTTACGACTTTTCATTTTTTTTTATAAAGAAAGTAAGTATTTTATCAAACTTTATATCATTTATTTTGACAATTATTTTTATTGTACAACACTATACTATTACTTGACTCCTGGAGTGGCCACTGTGAAAGTTATAGAAGAAACGATGCCAGACAATAAAATTGTTAATGTAAAAAAATACCGACAGGAACAACAGGGAATATCCAACCACTTGATGTATATGGATTCCGTATCTGGAAGAATTTTGTTCGACAATTTTCGGATAATGTAATTTTAATGGGTTATGATTTAAAATTACATCAAAGGAATAACATTATTAAATTACAATCTCTAGTGCATAATCAACTTTCCTCACCAAGGTATATTAATCTTTTTAAATATTCCTGGTTTAGAAGTGGTTATATCGATGAAAAACCAGAAGAATTTGACAATCCTGTTAATTATAGTTTTGGAGATTCTTGCAATTCACACTGTGATATAGAAGGATGCACCAATGTTGCTATTATACGTTGTGCTTGGTGTAAAAAATCATTATGTTTTAAACACTATTTCGAAGATTATCATTATTGTAAACATTTTATACCATAAAACGTACATAACCATGGAAAATTAGAATAAATGTTGTATACTTATAATAAGAAATGGCTGTAATTATAAGATCTGTAAAACGATATGCATTCCAAATATGCATTGGAAAAATTCAACTAAATGCTTTTATCACGGTGATTATTATTATTATTAATGTTATTATTATGATATTTATCATTATTTATTTCAAATAACTTATGCAATAAATAGTTATTAACAAGTGTGGGACGAGTGTCAATTTATATGAGTCTAGATTATTTTATCATACGTGTTTTGTACGACATTTTCTCTTACAGAGGGCGAAAAAGCCATTTTTAACACTCCGTGTATGTACTTCAATATATACTTATAATTATTTTGTGTTAGGGGTGGTTTACCCCCTCAGGCGTAATATTTATTAAAGAATCGGAAGACTTTATTGTTTTATTATAAATGTTAACACATTTTTTCGAATTTTTTTAGTCGCTAAAAACTTGTTTTATTATATAACATTTTTTTTGTTAATTTCGTCCGCCATATTGGATCCTCCATTTTAAATTTTCAAAATCTGATAACAGATTCGTAAAGAGCGACCTCAAAAACCCTTATATACGAACTTCCTACGAAATTTTATGAATTAAAGAACATACTTATAATTATTTTGTGTAAGGGGTGGTTTACCCCCCTTAGGGGTAATATTTTTTAAAAAGCCGAAAGACGTCAACTTTATTTTATTATTATGGATGTTTTCAAATTGTTTCCAATTTTTTGTAGGCTTTTGAAACTTTTTTATTATTAAATTATGCCAAAAAATATATGTTTTCGAACCCTAAAAAATACGGGATGCCACCCTTACTCTTCAAATCACCGTGAATTACTTGCTCTTGTTGTACGAAATAACTTCGAATTTGTTTCGTTAAAAAATATTTATTTTAAGGCGAGATATTCAGAAAAAACGCTTTTTGGGGGTTAACTTTGGGGGTCGTTTTCACCCCCTAAATACGCTTATGAGCCGATAAGAAAAAATACGTGTCTCTTATTTTCACGTTTACTACAACATATCGTAAAATCATTGAAATCGGTGAGGTCGGGTTCGGGTGCCTTCCTTGTAAGTAATATATGGAATAGCGTATAGAAGCAGCAGTACGAGACTCGAACAGACAATGTACATGTGCGCATCTCACTCGCACATACATTGTTAGCTGGAAGTAAAAACCATTCTGATATCTAAGCAATACATACCGTTATCGTTATCGTTATCGTTATCGTTATCTTGTCTGACTTGAATTTTTCTGAGTCTACAATATGTAGAAATTTTTCTAAGTGTTATATACTCAAGGCATAAGTTGCTCTTGAGTAGAGACTAGGTACATTAGTTGCGCTGGCGCTTAAGTTGTGCTTCGGCTAGTGACTGGCTATAGGCCGCGCATGGCCTTATCTCTCTGGAGAGAGCGGGGATCGAGGCGCCGACAAAACTGTCACATTCATACATCCACACTTACATTCACACCTATATACAATTTACATTCATACAAGCATAAAATAATGCACGCACTGCGCCGCTGCTGCGTCAGCACTCCCACTGTCGCCCATTCATACACACGCGCACGCTGTGCTGATCGCTTCGCTGTATATATAGTTATACACACGCTCGCCGCTCCGCCGCTACTTCTGCTGTTGTTGCCGCTGGCTAGTGGCATGGTTGGTGTTCTGCTTCTACTGGCTGCTCAGCTGTGGCCTGTTGGCGTGAAGAGTGGGGGAGCGAAAAATACCCGAGTATTTGCTAAAATTACATTCAGATGAATTTTTCTTTTTTTTTAATACGTTATACGTACACTGCAGAGCTTTTGCTGGGTGTTACAGATTTTTAACACTCAAAATTTTGAAAACTGATTTCACTACATTCATTAGCGTATATTTATAAAAATGCAGAAAAACTTTGGATAATATTTTCAAGAATTTCATTACTTTTTGAAGGGAAAATAAAATTATGATACTAACCCTGGTGAAAAAATTCACTGTTCTTCTGCTTTTTATTGTTTTATTCTGTACTTTTATATTGATCGCAGTTGTAATTTGAATATTTATGTTAAAATTCGTTAAAAATGTACGATTTCGTTAAAAGTTATTAAAAAATTTGTATAAAATAAAATGCAGGAAAAAACAGAAAAAATTAGGAAAAAGCATCAAATAATGAGATAAAATTAAAAAAAAATTAGTAAATAAGATTAAAAACATGTAAGTGAAAAATAATTATTTATGAAATTTTTTAAAATATACAGACTGCACTGCTTAAGGAGGATCGATGGTTATGCGAGGAATAACAGAAAAAATGAAACACTAAGATTATGTTCGTCATAAAGTGTTGGAAATATTCCGATTTTCCCAATATTTGTTACAGACCTAAATTTGATAATATTTGGGTTAAAGTTAGGAGGTTATACACGGGTTCTTATGAAAGTCGGTGAAAATAGTCAGTTAACATAGAGTGCGTTTTCTTTTACAATAAGAGAACAAAATAATAAATTGTGGGACATATTGGTAAAAATCTTAAGAATCTGTACGCGAAATTTCAAATTGTCTTACCGAATTCGTTTCTGAGAAATTAAAAATAACTTAAACATAACGTCAAGCTTATTGGCTGCGCGAGGAGGTGCGCGGAAAGAGGAGAGCCGGTACGCGGTGCCGGGGGGGACGCTCTCCCCACTCTTCGGCAGCTGAAAAGAATGAACTACCTTAATCTTACATGTATTTAGATTTAGTAGAATCTTATATGCAATGTTTAGTATATAAAACCGTTCAATAACCAATATGATAGTGGTAACTTGAACTGTCTTCTATTCTAACCATCGTAAATTCTTAGCGCTTGTGGGTCAGAAAAACCGGTCACTACCTGGCAGTCAGTCCGCAAATCTTATTTTGTTCACCCTAAATGTCGTTTTTTTATTGATTAATACAGTTTTTTCTGTTTTTTACTGTTTTTCTCTATCGCAATTAGTTTTTTTTTCGATGTTTATTTTTGTTCTAATTTTCCAAATCCGGATAGATAATGACTACTTTATACAAAAATAAATAACAAGCAAAAATAATAATAGAAAATAACAGAAAAAAAACAAAAAGCCGTATTTTAACAGCAGTTCAAATAACACCGTAACTCGCCCGTGGGTTAAAGAAGACCGTATCTGAGCCGCGGTTTCAAGAAGGCCGTATCTCTATGCGGCTTGAAGAAAGCCGTATCTCAGCACAAGCTTATTATTTAGACTTCTGTGTCATTTCTAGTCCAAATGTGATTGATTTTCAGCAATTTTGTTATATATCTCACTTTGTAAAAACACACAGGACTATAACCATAAAAAAATTGCAGAAAACCAATCACATCCGGGCCACGAATGACAGCGCTTTTTTCAAGCCATGGTCGAGATACGGTTTTTTCAAAGCCGTAGCCCAGTGATGTTTTGTTGACTCTAAGGGCCTGCTGCCGTTATTACTAGACATCCTTGATCAGCTAGATCGAAAAGGTCTTGATGATGCTGCCGGGCAGTAGCAGCAATGTGGTAGACTTGAACTTATTGTGGGATTTCGCGGGTACGCTGAGCTTGAGGCTGGCCGGGCTTTCGGTAATGCTGATTTTCTGGGACTGTCTCGGCTCCTCGTTGACGTCTACCTCTTCTTCCTCGTCCTTAAACTCAATAAGATTGTTGACATATGCACCGCCTAAAAGCTGCTACAGCTGTTGCTCCTTGCTCTGTATCCAACATTTATGCGTCGGGGTTGCGTCACTGGCGATCCACGCTACTGCTTACCGGAGAAAGTTTTCAGTTATCGTGTAACAGAAAAGAGTGTATTTCCACTATTTAATCTATATCTCGAGATCAAATCAGTGAAATCACTTAAAATCGATTAAAATTTGTATCATTCTCTCTCTCCCTCGCTCGCATACCTATAATTGATCAATGATTGTTAAACAAAATATCGCCATGAAATAAACGCACATGCAAAACTGGAAATCTTGTTTTTCATGAATTAATAAAAAGAGAAACAGAAAAAACAAGCCAAGGTAGATTAAAATCCATTCTATAGAAGCTGAGATAGAAATGATGCAGTCTTTATTTCAACATAGTATACAGCATGAAAAACAATGTTTGAACATTAATATCTTAGGAACTAGCTGGTTTTGTAAACAGTTTAGAGAAAGTGATCAAGGTGCCGTATAATCTAAATAATATAATGTAATGTATATAATGCTAACTAAATCCAAAATTTGAACTTGATTATTGTTTTTTACTCCAGTTATCGCGTCACGTAGAAAAACAACTTTTTTTATTTTTTGATGTTACTCTCAGGATCTGCACCATGAAATGACTCAAAATTAAAGTGGAGTATAGACATTTTTTTAGAAAGATTCAACATTTAGTTTTCTAGTTAAAACAATTTCTAAAAATTGCGGTTTATGGTGTAAAATAAAAGAACTACAAACAATAATATGAATTCTCTACAGTAAAATAATAGGTAATTATATATATATTTTTTTTTGTTCAAGTACATATCAAGCAATTTACTCTTATTAATTTTTTCCATAAATTTATTAGAAAAAACCGAACTCTCAAATCTAAAAAATCGCTATAAAAAACAAGTCAACAAAATGTAAAAACGGACTTTTTTTACAGTAAAAACAAAGAAAATAAGACTTGGTGGCCTATAATCCACTTCGTACAAGCTGAAATACAGGCGTATACATACGTATACACACACATCCATCCGTATGGACATTTTCCGAAAACGTTACTTTTGACTTGAAATGAATCAGAACAAACATGTTTTTATACAAACTCCAAAAAACACTATTACAAAGCTTCGCTTGGAAGAAAGCAAAACAGTATGAATTCGAACTATTTAACTCTAACCTATGAATACATTTATTATCATTCTTTTTCTCTTTCTCAAGAGATCTAAGATCTAAAAGATCTATGTCGTTTAATCCTAACAATAAAAGCTAAAGAATATAAAGACGCATAGATACACAGGGAACAGGGAAAAGGATATTATTTTTCTCCTTGTATTATAGAACATATATTCTTACGTTAAATATTATTGAGGCTCTGAAAAGAGCAAATAAGCAATAGAGGTTAGTTATATTAATAACTCTAAAAAGAGCTTTAATCTCAAAAGAGACTCGCAGTAGCTCTGCGCTCGAATTAGCTGTCGCGGATGGACTAATGGCTTGTTTTCCACGTGGGAACAAAATTATATGTTGCCTCTGGTCATCTTCATCGTCATCGATCTCGAATATCCAACACTGGTCTTCTTCTCTGTCCTTAAGCAGTCATAGTCGTCGTAGGCCTTAAATATCTTATACTGGTCTTCTTTTTCGAGCAGTCGTTGTCGTCTGCATTGTTGAGACGTTTGATTAAAGAGCGATTTTCAACTAATGATTAAAAGCGTGGATGAGGCTCCTCTTATAGACTTCGTGAGCATCGCAGCGAGCCAACGGGCTGCGACTCCCACCGGATCAACCGGAAATTCCGGCAGTTTTTACCGGAGCGCTCAAGCAAATGGTTTAAGGTTGAATCTGCCTTAACACTACCGCTGTTTTTACCTGGCAGTAAGCATAAGTATAAAAATTGAATATTTAAAAAGTGATTTATTGTTTTTTTCGCATGAAAATTGGTACAGGTCCTCAGAGTATAGTTTATAGTATTTGTAAATTTCCATGACATCCCAAATCAGAAGGTTTGCTTAGCTCTGACGAGCTTACGGTAACATCGGGTTTTGAGGTCAATGCAGGGCTACGGCTTTTAGATAAGCAAAGAGACTTTACAAGTATGTCACATTAGTAGTATACCTCTCGCTATGGGTCAGACAAACAATACCTCCACTACCTACCCAGAGTGGTGGGAGACATGCTTGTCTAGCGCCACAGCGAGGGGGCGTGGTGGCGAGAGCGGTGCTAGTGACGTCTTGCAGGACCCCCCTCTCTGCCGATCTCTCCGGAGTAGTAGGGGTCGGTAAATAGGAACCTATGACGCGCGTCCTCGCGGGACATTTTGGTAGTTCCGAGCCTCTCTCTCTTTCCGGAGTGGTAGGGGGTCGGTAAGGTAGAAACCGTTTAAAGAGAATTAAATCAAATACAGAATAATAATAAAAAAAGTTTCATGCGACGGCAGGCGAGCTTGAACCCACGGACCTGAGATCGAGAGACTGGTGCTCTAACCAAAGAGCTAGCCTCAACGATACGAGTCGAATGTATCGTACCCCCCAGCACATTGAGTTGTGCAAATACGCACGCACACGCACACATACACACATGTGCGCGCACATCTAGACATTTTAGCAATAATTTATCGTAATTTGCAAAATAATTGAAATATTCGCAATTTTTTACTTGTATACGCTTTAGCTGCCTCAAATATGCTCAAAAACGAAAGTTCCAAACCATTGTTTATAAGCCTATATCTCCGAAAGTTACAGTCAGAAAATTGCTATTCGTGGCTCTTATTTGTTAAATAAGCATTTTCTACCTATTTAAGTGATAAAAAAATTTCTGACATTAAATTTTTTTTTCTACTGGTATATCTAGGGAATTCTTAATTAACAAATTCAAACGACATATTGTTTAAAATTGTAATCTACTTCAGTATTCTATATACAACAAAACAGTATATTTATCAAGCTAAATTTACATACTTTAAACGAATTTATTATTTACACATAGCTAAGTACATACTAACTATGTATCAGTTATTGATTTTCTAATCTTTTCATTGAACTTCTCGCTAAAACTGTTTACACTTAAATATATTTTCCTTTGGTCATATTTAATTTGTATGCGCCTGCGTCTTTGTTTACTTGTACCTGTCGTATTTGAAATCTAGTCTGCGTTACTATCTATATTGACGTGATAGAATAGATCAATTATGTGTCGTACACAAAAACTTGACGTATACTTATATTTATATTTATATATGTATAAAACTGTGATATATAATGACGATTATGTGATTATAACAAGCCATAAATGATATTCTATTCTATTCTATTCTATTCTAAAAAAAAAATGTTTGTAAATATATGACTTAATAAATATCCAGATGTGCCTGCACTTAGGACTAAAATCAAGATTTAAAGCTATAAATCATTTAAAGCAGTAATCTACTGCATCTAATACTCTATTAGAGGCAACTTGATACTTCAAATTATTTATAATAACATAAACCACTATAGCAGCGTCTTCGATTTTAGATATCGTTTCATCGTCCTTACATAAATTGCCAACAATAGGAAGATAAGGGCCTGCGTTGTTAGGGTATGCTTTATCTTTGAATATATTTAATTCTTCTTCTGTCTATTAAAAATAAATACGTTTAACAAATTGAAAAGTAGTTTTAAAATTCAATAAAAAGGTTCAGAGATTACTTTAACGTTGACAATATCAGAACTTAATAGATCATCTGCCAAGAAAGCTCCTTTTACTGTTCCACTGCTATCTCGTTTTTTGACAATTGAACCTAAGATTCTTGCCAAGCACAAGAATGCCAAAACAGACTTTTTGTCTGAAATAAATAATAAGCTTTTAGGTATTTAAAACATGAGAAATAATGTCATTATAAAATATCTATATACCGGCAAGAATTAGGGAATCATCAGAAGAAAATAATTTTTTTTCTCCCTAACGTAATCCACAATAAAAGGCGCCACCTTATCCCAATTTTCTTTGAGTGAATTAGTAGATTCTGGATATATGCTATCAAAATCGCTAGACAACTAAATAAAACAATAATTATATAAAACTCATACAATGAAATGATCCAGTACTATTACAATATTATTTTTGTAACTTACTAAAATGTGGCCAAATGGCGAATTCAAGCATTTGTAAGTTAAAAAGTAATCTGTGATGCTTTTACACTTCTCTCGAAAAGAAAAACTTTCTCTCTAATCACTAAGAACTTCTTCCTCTGGCTCTACTCTCGATTCTGCTTTTACCTCATCTAAACCAAGAATATACATGTAAACAATAATGCATACAAACTTTAAAATAGTATATTACGATATTTTATGAAACAACGTGCATAAACCGAGATTTAGCGAGTGCATCTTTGCACGAGCGTGACTTATATCGAGGTTTATGCCACGGCGTATGTTCAGTGGAATCATCTTTTAAAAGAATTTTGCAGGCTAATAATTTGGAGCGTAGAGCAATGTATTTGTCGACTAAAACTCCTGAACTGTTACAACTCTGGAATATGTACCTTTTTGAAAAGGGCAGTAAAACAGTTTTGATCGCTCTTCTGTACTTTGCCCGTCGGCAGGAAAAATTTTAGCACATTCGGTAGCGAGTTCCATAAACCTATGGGCTTTTATTCTGAAAATTATAAATATTATCCTCATTTTTTTACGTGGCATTTGGAACTCGAAAGTTCATCGCCTCATCCACGCAAGCCTTCCACGCTGCCCTATCTTGTGTCAACCCCACCCAAGATGCACCTCTCCGATCGACATCCACCCGTTCTATTTCTACTAGATCCGCTTTTACGTTATCCTCCCATCTACGTCTAGGTCTACCTAGAGATCGCGTTACCATCGGCCTGCCCTTCATGACACGCGCTGCCGTACGGTCGTCTCCCATTCTCGCTACGTGCCCTGCCCATCCCAATCCGGGCGTTGTCATCCAGATCGGACGGGTGGGTGCCTATCACCACTACACAGCGCGTCCTTAGGTTGCGGATAGAGGAACAGCCCCTGAGAAAGAGGTTAGCTGCGAATAAATTGAATAAGCAGCCGCGGACAGCCGATAGGAACAGGTGTGGGTGTAATGAGCCCACACTGTCGAACGCATTCATCTAGAAACACTACGCAAGCCAACAAAAAAATACTTTACATTATCACTTATCTCTCAATCTATCTCTTTCATCACACATTACAAAAATGGGCAAAAATACTGCTGCCGAGGAGGATGCGGGAGCGATGACAACTGCCCCGAAAGGGGATGTGTAGAATGATTCGTCACCTGGTCTTACGCGGTAACGATGCCAGTGAAGGCGCGCTGCCTTCCAGGGGGGCGTTAGGATGCGAGAATGAAACCGTAGTGTGTCTGACGACGAATTGACACTGTCCTCGTCAAAGTCGGAAAGCTATCATACTTAGTTCTAGAGAGGTGGGGGGGTTATCACCCTTAGAACGGTGGACTCACCTGCGATCGGAACAGGATCCGAAGCGCGCGGGTTTAACATACTATCATGGCTCAAAAAAATCAAATCCGAACCAAAAGGGACTTGGAATGTTCGCAGTCTATACAGAGCAGGCGCGTTTAAAGAACTCGTAAAGGAAGCTGATAGGTACAATCTAGATTTGGTAGCAATACAGGAATCGCGGTGGCCAGATGGCGGAGTACTAGCATCGGGTAACTTCACGTACCTGTATGGGGCCGGGAGTTGGGGATCTCTAGGCACTGGATTTCTCGTAAGCAAAAGCATCATACATTCGGTTAAAAGTTTCAAATCCGTCAATGAGAGGCTCTCGTACATCATTATCGAAGGTGAATGGTATAGATATGTATTTATTAATGTGCACTGTCCTACGGAGGACAAAGAAGAAGAAGCTAAGGATCTCTATTACGAAATTTTAGAGCAGGTAATTGACCAGTTCGCGTCTTACGACACAAGAATAGTATTAGACGATTTCAATGCTAAAATAGGTAGGGAGGAAATGTTTAGGCCTACTATAGGGAAGGAAAGCCTGCACGATGCCAGCAATGATAACGGTATTAGGGTCATACATTTCGCGGCGGCAAAAGATCTTATAAACAAAACTACGTGTTTTAAGCACAAGGACATACACAAGGCAACGTGGACATCGCCGGACGGGGTCACGCAGAACCAAATTGATCATTTCCTCATTGAAAAAAGACGTCATACTAACGTTCTCGACGTAAGGGCTTACAGAGGGGCAGATAGCGACTCGGACCACTTCCTAGTAGTAGCCAACTTAAGAGCTAGACTAGTAGCGAATCAAAATAGTAAGCGAGCAAACAAGGTAGAAAGCTTCGATATTGAGAAGCTACGAGATAGAAGAGAACGAATTAAGTACCAGATAGAAAATAACAGGTTTCAGGCACTTGAAGAAGCAAACACATCGCCGGAGGGGAATGACATCGAAAAAACGGTAAAAGAGGCCGCGAACAAAGTACTGGATAAAAAGAAAAAGTCAAAGAGCAAACTATGGTTTGACAAAGAGTGCGAACTCTGGTTTGAAAGGCGCAAAAAGGCTAAATTAGATAGCTTACAAAATAGAAGCGATAGGATCGTAGAAGAGTATTCTAACGTAAGGAAACAGACGAGCGCGATCTACAGAAATAAGAAGTGGAAGTATCAAAAGAATCTTATTAGGAGAATAGAAACTAACAGTAAGGAAAATAACCCACGCGAAATGTACAGAGGGATTAACGCCATCAGAAAGGGTTTTAGGAGTAGAGCGCAATTGATGAAGGACGAAAACGGGGACCTCGTAACAAATGACAATGAATTACTGTCGCTGTGGAAAAATTATTTCGATAAATTATTAAACGTGCACGAAAATAACGAAGAATTAGGGGACGAAATTCACACTGCTGAACTCCACGTGGAGGAACGAAGCTACCAAGAAGTAGAGGCCGCGATTAAAAAACTATAAAACAACAAAGCCGCGGGAAATGACTCTATACCAGCTGAGTTACTCAAATATGGGGGCGTCGAGCTCACTTTCAAAATCTATAAACTAGTATGTGCCATCTGGAAAAATGAAACACCCGAAAATTGGAAGGAATCTATCATTATACTGATTTTTAAAAAGGGGGATAAGACAGACTGCAATAACTATAGGGGTATCTCACTTTTAGCAACGTGCTACAAAGTTCTGTCAAACGTAATACAAGCTAGACTCACTCCATTCGCGGAAGATATAGTTGGAGATTACCAGTGCGGATTTCGGCGCAACAGATCGACGAGCGATAAAATGTTTACCATAAGACAGTTGTTAGAGAAAAAGTGGGAATTTTGCGAAACCATACACCAACTATTTATAGATTTTTAAAAAGCGTACGACTCTATTAAGCGAAGCAAAATGTATCAAATTCTAGTACTTTTCGGTGTACCGAAAAAACTCGTGAGATTGATTCAAATATGTCTGAACGGAAGCACGGGAAAGGTCCGAGTAGGCGGTAATATATCAGAACCCTTCACGATACGCGATGGTTTAAAACAAGGGGATGGGCTCTCTACGGTGCTGTTCAACTTAACGTTAGAGTATGTCGTTAGAAAAATGCAGGTTAGCCAGCTGGGCGCAACGCTTAATGGAACAACGCAGATACTAGGCTACGCAGATGACTTGGATATACTGGAGGATTGTAGGGAAACGGTAGCAAGAAATGCGGAAATCCTCATAAAAGCGGCAGAGTATACAGGGTTAGAAGTTAGTGAATCAAAAACAAAGTACATAATTGTGGATAAACTAGGCATCTACAGAGGGGAGGGAGATCTCAGAGTTGGGGATTTTACTTTTGAAAAGGTTAGCGAATTCAGGTATCTGGGTACGACCATAAATGATAGAAACGAGATTAATGTCGAAATAAATAAGAGACTCCATTCGGGTAATGTTTGCTTCTACGCCGTGAGTAATTTACTTAAGTCGAGGCTGTTGTCTAAAAACGTTAAAATAAGAATATACAGGACAATAATACTGCCGGTGGTTCTGTACGGGTGCGAAACGTGGGCTCACACTAAGCAGGCGGACAACCGTTTTAGGGTATTTGAAAATAAAGTCTTGCGAAAAATATACGGACCGAAGAAAGATGAGGAAACCGGGGAATGGAGGAGACTACACAATGATGAGTTACACAATCTGTACGCGTCACCAAATATTAACAGAATAATAAAATCGCGCAGATTGGGATGGGCAGGGCACGTAGCGAGAATGGGAGACGACCGTACGGCAGCGCGTGTTATGAAGGGCAGGCCGATGGTAACGCGACCTCTAGGTAGACCTAGACGTAGATGGGAGGACAATGTAAAAGCGGATCTAGTAGAAATAGGACGGGTGGGTGTCGATCGGAGAGGTGCATCTTGGGTGGGATTAACACAAGATAGGGCAGCGTGGAAGGCTTGCGTGGATGAGGCGATGAACTATCGAGTTCCAAATGCCACGTAAAAAAAAAAAATGTCATCTAACCGTTTTATGATTTTAACTGATTTTAACACTCAATTGAAGTAGTTTAATTAATATGACACCAACATCTACAGGGTGATTCTACAACAATACAACATTTTGGTACCACCGTGATCAGGGTGAAAATCTGAGTCCAGGGAAATTAGTCTGAACAATTTTCCTCCACCTTTCAATTTCTCAGTTAGGAAAGAGCTTGTGTTTCGTGCGGCGAGGCTGTGCGAGCCCTTTGCGCGATACGACACCAAGATAAGCTCGCTCGATCGCTCGATCTTGGCCGCCGAGACGCCCGGGGACGATAACCCGACGATAACGTTTCTAATATTGGGCGAGGGAAAGAGCTTGTGTTATGTATCCATTGAGTCCAGAAGCGTCTGGAACATTTCCGAATACATACACTCACACACACACGATGTCAATTTCCGACGATCAGCGCTCACACGTCTCTCGCGGGAACCTTCTCGCCAGTGAAGCGAGCTCGCGCCACTTAGTTCTCCGCGGATCGCCCAGCACGTAACACAAACCACACACAATCTCGTAGATAATAAAAAAGCAAAAGAGAAACGAGACTTTTCATTTTTCCCGAGCTTCCAAATCTATATCCCTTCACAGAACAGGTTGTGTTTCGTGCGGCGAGGTTGCGCGAGCCCTTAACGCGACACACTACCTAAAAAAGCTCTTGTGTTTGAGATATCTTCGCAGCAGTGATGCCCATAGACAACAGCCCGCCGTTTTCTCGAATTTTGGTCGAAATGGTGCTTTTTTCTATCAGCCTGGCTATGCGAGCTTTCCCTGCGACGTGTGACTGAGGAAAGATACTCTTATCGCAAGATCCTTACTTACCACGGCTACTATGACAGAGGAGCCCCTGCGATTTTTTGAAGTTTCACGCTGAAAAAAGTGTAGGTTCTGATCGGTGAGGCGGTGCAAAATCTGCCGCTTGGGAGACGATTTGTCGAGAATTAATATGAGTTGCCGTTCGCGTTCGCCGTTCGTTCGCCGTTCGCCGCCGCGAAAACGTCAGTTAAAGTGGAGAATTTTTCCAGAAAACGAGCAGGGTCCCTCTGTCACAGATTTTCCGATGCTGTAAGACAAAGTAGCTGTGTACGCGTGTGCACAACGCGCCACTTCGCCGTGGAGCCATTTAAAGCACAATAAGTTTCTTATTGTTAGTAATAGACAGATACTGAGCAATAACAACTGATACTTTTTTAGACATTTATTTCTATCAAATTTTCTTTAAAGAAAGCCTTAAAAGTTGGCATCAGAATAGAGTTTTTTGCTGCTTTCAATTTACTGTGATCGGAGAATGCCCAGGCCATCGAGGAAATCTGGAAATGAAGGAAAAGGAATTAGGTCATGGAATATTATGTGATATGGAAAAGTCTGATATAAAGTTAGAATATTCTGCTAAAACGCCTTTTTATTCCGATTTAATAGCGAAGGAAAATTTTTCGGACCAATTCCTCTGGACTCAGTTTTTCTCGCTGATCACGGTGGTACCAAAATGTAGTATTGTTTTAGAATCACCCTGTATATTATATCGCGTTTTCTCTTAATTAATTCGTTTCATTATAAGATCTCGATGTACGGAACATTAGAAAAATTATGACCGTTACCATGACGAACATTTCGCAATTTCTCATTTATCGTTTATAGTGATGTAATAGTCTTGACGTTAAATTAAGCTCTTTCTTCTGATGTTGAGTCCATTTCCTGGCGAAAAGAATCACATGATTTATCATATAACTATTTAGCGTGATTTCTCACGTAAGAAATCACATTAAAAATTACGTCAGAAATCACTCATAAAATTGAAGTATTTGATCTAATTAAAACAAATTATTTTGTTTTTACGGAATAATTATGAAAAATATATTTGTTTATTCTTATCCAAATATATTGACTGCAAAAAAAATAAAATAAAATCTTTACCTCAATCGAGGATTGAACGCTGATCTTCAATAATCAATTATCCTACTCCTAATAATAACTAGTTCAATTCACCTCACTCCTAACGTCGCTCGGTTAAAATATATATTGCAATAGTAATAAAATTCAAGTTTTGTTAAGATCTTTTTTCCTAATGTCAATTCCTAATAGAGGTGAAAGTAAAAATTTGAAATAAGAAAGATATGAAGCAAGAAAATTACGCATTAATTTATAATGGAAAGTATAATTTTAAAACTGAAAATATTAAAAAACTGTGACAGTCAAAGAAATAAATTTTTAATTTTAAATTTGAAACAACAATACTCTAAACTCTTGTTATTTCATATTTCCTAATATTTCAATTCAACATTTTCGTTTTAGAAATTGTTTAATTTCATAATTTCAGTTTTTTAATTTTTGCTATTCATGCTTTAATTTTTTCGAATTTTAATTTTTCTAAATTTTTGCCGCTAAGTTAAATTGATTATTCAATCACTGATTATCATCAAAATAAAGACGCTAAAATTTTAGTAAACAAATAGAAAAATATGATGTCTCATTATTATCTCGTAATCAACATAAAATTTTTATATTTTCAAAAAAGTTATCTATGCATATAGTTATTTATCACTGGCGAGAATATTGACGTGATTTTGTTATGTATTAAAATTGTATAGTTTTCTACGTCAATTCGTCACTGTCGATGTAACATTTGTTTAAAAAAGAGGTGAAAAAATTCATGCTGCAAATCACTTAAACAAATTAATAAGTGCAGGAATACCTGAAAAGGAAAATGAAAATAGATTATTTGCTGTTGTACAACAATTCATGATACATTTATGATACTATGGATGTACTTACTTTAAAAGGAATTGGAAATTATTCTAATTCTAAAAGTCAATTAAATGATAACCATATACTTGAATACAACACTATTTTTAAATTTTACTCGATTTTTGATATGCAATCTGCAGTTAATTTTCAATTGGCTAATATTTAACCTATTGATAGACCTAAAGAATATATTTAAATACTTTTTTCTGGTTCAAGTACAAACACTGGATTTGTTTGTGGTACAAAGACAATGTAATACGAATTTTTGATAGCATTAACATTTTTATTGATAGGCTGTTTCCAAATAAAGATAATTTACGCATATCTTTTGAACAAGTACAGTATCAGACTAATTTTTATGATTGCGGTGTTTTTGCTATAGCATTTGCAGTCGCTATTGTATTTAATATTTGCCCATGCAATGTTCAATTTAATATTAGTAAAATGCGAGAGCAATTGATTAGAATGAATGATACATTAAATTTATCTTTTTTTCAAATATCAAAAATTATAAAAATAAAATTTATTTTAAAACAATTGCTCAAATTTTAATTATAAGAAACGTTACTATAAAATTTGCTGAATTTAAATTATATTTTGATAAAATTAATATTATATTATTAATTATAAACAGCAATCATTAACTCTTTTGGAAGCCAACACAAAGAAAAAGTGAATGCTAAAAATCAATCAAAAAATAATATGGATAGTAAAATAATAAGTTTAGCTGATAATTTGATTAAAACAGAATAATATTTTATAATACCTTTTTGATAATAGATCAATATATAGGATATTATAAAATACATAGATAATAGATCAATAAATAATTGATTTGTATTTTCATATAGCCCATACTTATTATTCAAATTCAACTGTCACATTAACATTGAAGTGTATTCAACGGTATACTGTGTTAAATATTTCTTTAAATGTACATTTTTTTAAATTAATTATATTGATGTAATTTTTAGTATTGATACATTTAGAATGGTGCATATATATATATATATATATATATTTATTTATTTATTTATGTATTGTAACGGAGCTCAGACTATTTCGTATGAGGGAAATCGTCCCGAAGCCGTGTTCCCTCGATGAGGCGGAGAATGTTCTCGACGCCGACGGCAAACCTCCGTTGACAACGTAGAGTCCCTTGACTCTGCTTCTGCGAGTATGCGAACTCGCACGTGTGGCTCTCGTTAGCCGCTGTTGCACCTTCGGCAACAGGCTCGGCTGCTCAGATGATGCGCTGCAACGACTTGTTGCAGCGCCCGCGTAGGCGGCGGTATTCGCGGGGAGAAAATGAGGAACAGGAGAGAGTCGACGCGGTTAAATAACAAAGTCGAAAATCAAAAGACTAAGTGGTTATTATTCAACCGACTAAAACGAGAAGTTACAAACACAACAAAATGCGAGACACAACAAGTTTGTGACTCGTCGCGAGAATATAACGCGTGATTCGCGCGGAAACGGGCTATTCTACCATACAACTAATTCAAGAAGGGTGAAATTGGTTGCCGAATCTACACTAGTGTTGTAAGTAAAGGTCGCAAATGGTGCTAATTTGTTCCAATCGTCGTATTTCTTAGAATAAATTCTGATAAATTCAACGAGGGGTGCATGGCTTCGTTCTAGAGAGCAATTGGTTTTGGGCCTATAGCCAAAAGTAGTTAAATGATTCACTTTGAATAAATTTAACATGCATTGAACTATGTTTGCTAAAAAGCTGGTTCCTTGTTCGGACAAAATCGCCATGGGTGCTCCGAATTGACAAACAAGGTGTCTGACTAGTGCGTCTGCTATTGTAGTGGCGTTCAAATTTCTGATAGGTATTACGATGAGATACTTAGTTCAATTGCATTGTATTGTTAGAAAGTGACAATTTCCACTAGGCGTCATTCTAAGTTTGATTAATGTCTTTGTGTCCACCGGTTAGGCTAAAATGGCTATGATTAACTTTTTATTGCTTTCATTGGACCTTTCTATAGCAGATAGTTATCTTGAATGGCGAATTAGCGAATGTTCGAATGATTATTTCGCTAATTAATCCAGGTTCCAAGTTATCATCAAGATCTCCTCGTCTTGAAATTCTAAAGCTTTTGATATCTCTTTTAGTCATTATTTGCTTGAGATTTATTAGTGTTTACTAAAATCTTCGATTCTTATGGTGTTTCTCTTTCAGTACCACGGAAAATACGTTGTACTTTTTGTAAGGAGTTACTAGTATCTGACCAATTTTCGGTTTCTTGTTTTTCAGACTAAATGATTTTATTGCTTCAACTTTCTTCAGTTATTTTGATATTAAGCTGCAAAGGTACATTCAAAATCTTTCGATATAAAGTAAACTATATTGTCCTTCTTGCGAGTTAGACTCTCTCTCACTGTCGTTACATTGTCCCTCATAGGTACACAATTTACACTTTTGTCGACTATGGATCCATGATTGGTTTTAAGACTTGTTGTTGTTGTCCTATATCTCTTATTAGCAAGTTCTAATTCCTCTGTGATGGGCCAGGGAAATAGCATTATTGTTTCAGTTGGCCTTGAAGATCTAATATCTACTTCTGATCGTTCATTCTCTTCGATTTCTGTTAGGATTCCCTAATTCTTTTCCTTTTTGGTACGCTTGGTACTATTTGCTATGGGCTGAAAGTGTTTTAGGTTAGATGTCTCAGATATTATGCCTTCTCCTGGTATGATTATCACGTCACTGCTCATGTCTGATTCATGATCTGAAAGGGAGTCACGATCATTGTCCATTCTCTTTTGAAGTTTTGCTTGCGTACGATTTATTAACTCCTTCACTCTTTCTCCCAGAACTTGGTTCATATGTTCAGTGCCATAGTGTGGGTTGAGTTCATGCATTCTGAAACGCATCTGTTCAGTAGTCTCTTCTCCTTCTGAGAGACACGAGGGTAAATCGTTAACTGATTCGTATTCTGAATCGAACTTTATCCTTTTCTGGGATTATACTTTTCTCTTGATATCTCTTTGAACTTTCTTCGAATTTCCTTTTTGCTTCTTCTACTTCTTGTTTGCTCAATATAGTCCGTATGGAAGATTCTTTCACTTAGTCATTATCGGTGTTTATTTCTGTATTTGACGGTTCTTCTGCACTAACTAGCACTTCAATGTTACTGATCGTTCTATTCTGACTGACAGTTGATGAAGTGTCTCCATCTCAGGAGTCAGAGTCTCCTGAGTGATAATCAATCCTCAATCCACTGTATCTTGGATCGGGTAATGGTGGCCTTTCAGTTTTACTTCCTGCTAATACTATAGATGATAGCCATAATCTGCGCGTTGGAGATAGTTATCTGCTGGTGGATGCCTCAGAATCGGTGATGATTTGGGTATCTTTACTGCTCTTTTCTTGACTAGTTGTAGCGATTGCTGATGCAGTGTTTGTCACTTTTAACGAAGGTTTTTCCGTGGGTTTATTTGTTTTGGCAGATTTGATTGACTTGGGCACTCTTGGTATTGCTCCTTGCTTAATATATGTGGCTACTAGGCTTTCTGCTTTTGTTGTCTTTCCTTGCGTCCTTTGTGCAATCACGCTATGGTCCAATTTTTATGCATTTTTGTTCGTTTTTGCTCCTATTGGCCTCCCTCTTCCTCTTGGTGCCGTGGTATTTACAGATGTTGAGTAAGCCTTGTTTCGAAAGGCTGTTCTGTCGGTTGAAGCATTGCTTTTGGCTTTGTTTTCATTCTGCTTCGTCTTCTCATCTATAATCATCACTTTTATTCTTGGCAGATTTTCATTTATTTCTTTTTAGTCATTTCTGAAGGATTTCTCGATAAAGCATCAGCATTCTTGGTAAATTTGCCTAGCTTGTATTTGAAAGTGTACTCGTAGCTGGTAAATCTGAACATCCACCACATTAGTCTTTGTCCAGGATCCTTTCTAGTATGCATCCAATTTAATAATTCGTGATCACTAATCAAAGTAAATTTGCGGCATAATAAATACGGTCTGAATTGATGTAGCGCATATAACACGGCTAAGCACTCCTCAGAAGTGGAGTAACTTCTCTCTGCTTTGTTTAGTGCCCTTGATAGGTATTGCACTGGGTGATCGAATCCATCTTCCTCCTGGCTTAATACTGCTCCACTTGCGTAGTCTGATGCATCGGTCATTAGAGTGAATTCTTTGCTGAAAGCAGGAAACAGCAATATAGGCTCTTCCACGAGGCATTGTTTTAACTTTTCAAAACTCTCCTCGCATTCTTTGTTCCACTCGAACTTTACATTCTTTTTCAGAAGGTCATTTAGGAGTTTTGTAATTTTGGCAAAATCTTTAATGTATTTTATTTAATGTATTTTGCTGTAAACAATGATATCATTTAAATATACAAGCATCTCAATGTTCTGAAGTCCTCTAAGTGCCTTTTTCATCAATCTTTGGAAGGTTGCTGTGGCGTTTTTCAAACCTTCTGGCATTCTAGTGTGTTCATAGTGCCTATTAATATTCCTAAAAGCTGTTTTATAACAGTCCTCTGGTGCCATTGGTACTTGTTGAAGGCCGCTGGCTGGGTCAAATATGGAAAAATACGTCGCACCTCCCAACTGGTTTATAATATCCGCAATGTTTGGTAAATTCTCCAAAATCTGCTTATGTTGTGGCGGGTGTCTATATTGTTTTGTATTTCTAGTTTGTATTGTTTTGAACATCATTCTCTAGATGGATGCGATATCGGAACATGTCTGTGCATGGTAGTCTGTCACCTGGTATTAAGAATCGATCTAAGTAGGCTTCAATTATTCGGTTCACTATATCTAATTCTTCTCGGTTGAGATGACTTCTCCTTATGGCTTTCACCTTTTCTAGTCATTTGATTCTGTGGTGGCCACACAGCACCCACTCGCACACACACACTCAAACACTCGCACTCACACACGCACGCACACATATACAAACCTCACGCGCACGCGCACGTGAAGACTCCAGCGTTCGTGCCTCGCTATCCAGACCGCGCGTGCTCCGTCCCTGCCAATCCGATCGGCGATCGGTACAGGAGGCGGAACGATCGAGACCTTCGACGGTCGACACTGGAGCCAACAAAACGAGTCACATCATATCCAGTCCTTGTAACGCGAAAAACTTTAACTAATAAACACACGCATCCAAACACCAAGTTCTGCGTTAGTCACGATTTCTTCACTTCACATTCTCCTTCACTCTCCTGCGCCACCTCACCCCCAAAATTCTATCTACTATTGCATCTCCATAAAATTCACTGTCTTTTGTTATATCTTGTTCACTTGTCTTGATGGCCATTATTTTGCAAGTATTGTTCACGTTCGTCACTACTCCTTTTCCTACGAAGAGATTTTCGTTCCCCACATCAATTCTTGGTATATACCCTTTTTCCAGGTATTTTGGAGTTTGTTCTGTTTCTTCGACGAGCATGGTTTCCATGTTTCATTCTTATTTTCAGTTGCAGGTTCCACATTTAGTATTTCGTTGACTTGTTTGCATTTGTATCCTTTTCTTACGTTTTTCGGGTTGTGCTCTTCTTCGTTTCCTATGAATAGTATGGGGTGCATAACATCTCCGCTTATCATTAATGCATTTTTGTAGTAGGAGGTTACTGCTTCTTCTTTCTTTAAATAATTACATCCTAACATTCTGTCAAATGGGATTGAGAAATCATCTCATATTATTTGGAATTTTACTGGGGTACCTTTATGTCTAGATACACAGACGCGTACGTTCTCACAGTTTGGTCCGTGATTCTGCCTAGCTCGTCGGCATCACCTGCACAAATGGGTATATCGTCATCTAGTACACTTGCCTTAGTTAGGTTTACTGTGGCTTCTTTGTCAATCATGAATTCCACCCAAGGTTTAGTGGTTCCAACTGGTATTTGTATTTTTACTACTGTGGCCATGTCGTCCACCCAATCAACATTTTGAGGTCCTTTACAGTTTGTGGACACATTCTTGACACTTCTCTGGCTTTGTTAATATTGCCATTACTGGTGCCTTCGGTCGATTGTTGCTTGGATGTGTCGGATTTGCATTCTTGTTTTCGTTGTAAGCTTGCAGTTGTTGTTGATAATTTTGTTGATCCGTGTTCCTCGGCATCTGCTGGTTTTGGGTTTAATATTGAGCTTGACTCTGGATTGAATGAGTTTGGTTTTGCTCGGATGAGTTTGATTCTGTTTCGGATAACTTTGGTTTAACTCGCCATTCTGGGGTCGTGGCGAGCCACTTGAAAGTTTAAATTACCTCTCTAAGTATAGTTGTTATATTGCTGATGATAATTGCACCATTAGTCTCGTTTCTTCGATCAGGATATTGTGGTGCATTGTAATACATTCCAATTTCATGATCAAATATTTGTTGGTTTCCCCTATTGCCATTACTGTTCCAAACCGGCCAATTACTGTGTTGCTGTCGTCCATCATTGCAATTCCGTTATAACCTCTTTGTCCACTCTGATTACCATAATTATTTTGATAGCCTTTACCTCGATAGCTATTACCTCGATAATTGTTTTGTTGATTCTAATAATTGTTCTATGGCTAATAATTTTGACCATCATTTTGTTGTGGTCCGGAGTATGCTCTGTCGTTCATATACCCTACATAGTCCAAATTATTCTGCGGATTATGCTGATAGTGATTTTCATAATGATATCCCCCGTGATCACGATGATTGCCACCACGATGATTTTTGGTCCATTGTAATGATCTTAATTATTGTAGTATTGGCCTTTACCTCGATATCGTCTTGAATCTAAAATTATTTTGGCTTCCATTCTGGTTTCCAGTCTCACTGCTTCTTCGTAAGCTTTTCGCAAGTCGTTAGCTTTGCTGTAGTTCACTCTTTCGGCTTAATTTACAGTTAAACCTTTGATAAATATGTCCACGGCCAATGTTTCTAAAGGTGCCATCATCTCATCTTTGAAATCGTCTCCATTTTCTTCTCTTAAAGCATTTTTATCACTGCTTAAAAGTACGTTTATTTCGTCAAATCGCCTACTGTATCTTGCTCTCTCATTCTTACGTTCTGTATCTTGTTATTGTAATAACTGAAGTTTCTTCCGTGGCCAAACCTTTGCTTTAAATGTTGTATTATATCTTCTACACTTCATATTGTTTTATAGTTTACGCTTTTCTTGGCTGATTCCGTTATCTGAGCGTGATGTAGGAATTGCGGCTTGATTGGTTCACTCACTAATTCGCTGGCATTTCTGAAATCTTGGATAGAGTCTCTGAGGTTTTTCTTGTCAAAACTCGGGATGCCGCTTATGCAGTGCATTAATGCAAAACTGTTAGCCATAGTGCTCATTATTAGCATGCTTGCGTCTGCTGTTCCTCCATTGACTGGGTAATTAGTGTTCGAAGTGTTTTTCGTCATATCGAAGATGTGCTGTCCCTTCTAGATAATCTAAGTAATCGATTAAATGGTCAGCCGCTTCTTCCCCACTCTTGCGATATCTAGAGTTGTTAGGTATGTTTTCAGTTACTTTAACCTTCTTCTTCTTAGCTAATTTATTCTTTATTAACTGTAGAATTTTGCTCGATATGTACTACCACTCTCACTTGTCGCCAATTTCAATTGTTTTCAAATATTCCGCTTTAAAATTTAAAAATCTAAAACATCTGAATTTCAAGAAAAACTAAACATTCTATTGCGCAATAATGATTTGGCTAATGTTAATGAAAAATCGCTAAGGCTTTTGATTTTCCAAAAAGGGAATGCGTAAGATATTAATGTATATTGCTTCTCAATAGCAGAAAAAGTGATTTGTCTATAAAAATTGGCGTAAACTTGAGTAAAGTTTCCAAAAAGGGCAACCTTAACTTGAAACCTCTCAAATTATTCTTGCTATACTCCAAAAATAATCTTGTGAACTTTCCATACACTCAAATAATTATATTTAATTCTAAAGCTCAAATAAATCGCGGTATGATTTGTTTTCCTTTGATTGTTAATAAAAGAAAAACAAGAGAAATATTCAAAAACGTTACAAAGTTATTTTGATAGTTGATTGTAAAAGAATACAAAATTTTTAAAGTAGAAAAATGATTAACAATAATTGATTATTAATTTAAGAATGATTATGAATATTTGACAAAGTAAACTAAAATAAACAAGTAAGGAATGTACTAATGTATACCGTAGAAGTTTAGCGAGATATAAAGAAAAACGAAAAAGGAGCTCTATAAATGATTATTAACACGACTGTTGAATTAATTAAATGCTGTCCGATTAATTAACTGGAATAATCGTAAAGTATTGTTTCCCAAAAAAATTAATATTATTGTTAAATACTGTAACGAGGAACAACGTCCCTTGCCACACCGGTAATCGAGGCAGGATAGAGGCATGGATAAGGGAGATTTCCACGGTTCTTTAGGAGTTCCACGAAGGAGGAGGAGACGAGGAAGAAACCTTCACCTACGAAGCTGACTCTCCCAGGCGAGAAGAGGGATCGAGCGGATCAGCTGCAGCGGCAGCCCAGGGCACTACGAATTACGACATGCGGTCAAGAAGACAAGTGCGAAAGGTGCAGGGATGTTCGAGGTTGGAGACATCGTCGAAGAGCTAGTCGGCGAAGAAGAGTTCCTGCATTACCGGCGATCCTGCAGTGGATTGGTAGAGTCGAAATCGGGACGATAATCCGACTCTAGCGGGGGGTTGTATCGAAGAACAACGTCCCTCGCCACGCCGGTAATCGAGGCAGGATAGAGAGTGACAAAATAGGGCGGCGTTGGCTCAAGTGGTAGCACGCGCGCCTAGAAATCTCGGGAGCGCCGGATCGGTTCTAGGTCCCGGCGTCTCCTTTTGTGATTTTCTCCTCTTACGTCAAAGTCTCACCCCATTAGAATACTTAAATTAAAATAATTAATAAATTAAGACAAAAGAATCTAAATCATTTATACATATTATTCTTTAAATGTTTGATTAATAAAAACCCCAAAGCAAAAATTATTATTTTTTAATATACAAGTTTCTCTTAATAAAAGAAATTAAAAGTAAATTATTCGCGTATTGAAGCCTAAATATGTGTGACTTTAACACTTCGTCAATTATTAATAAGTATTATTGTTTTAAAACTCTTAAAATACTGAAGTTCCGCATTCACTGTTCAAATTCCACGCCTGCTCAAAATGGCTGCCGCGTGCTCTCGCCGCTTCTAGACTCTACACGGAGAGACCTTTTCGTTGAAAAACATGATGGAACTTGCGCAGTGTTCAGTTTGATGAACAGTCACCGTAAAACAGTGTGCGCGCACGCAACTCCCTCCGCTCTGTAGCAGAGAAGACATCTCCTAACCTCTGAAAAAGCAAGCATATACAAAAGTTGTGATGAATTTTGTTTGTTTACACTCGTGATATTTTAAATAAAATTAGTGAAAAAATGCCGAAAGTATGTTGTGTGCCAACCTGCAAACTGCGGAGCGATGATTTGGAAGGTTAAAAGAAAACTTTTCACGTGTAAGTAATTAGTTAGATGTAAAGAATATTACTTCTATTAGAGTTTTGTGATTATTTAATTTTGTTTGCATTTTTGAATGTAGTTTTCCAACAGATAAAAGTTTAAGAGAAAAATGGGAACAGCAATTGAAAGCGGAGTTTGTGGATTTGTCGTTGCCAAAATACTCGTATGTGTGCAGTTCACACTTCAAGAGTGATTGTTTTTATTTTGCTGGGCTGTGCAAAAATCTTAGATTTGAACTAGGATCTTATCCATCAATATTTTCAAGCTTGGAACAGAAGCAGTTGTAAGTACTTATATATAAAAATAATAAGTTATAGTTGTAAAAGAAATATTATTAACTAGATTATCATTTACAGAGAAATACAGTTTATTGAAGAAGATACAAGATTAAATCACTATAATTCACAATTGGCGGAAGCGGCAGATAATAAAATGGTTAAAATTTGTATCAATGAAGCACCTAATAAGTACGTGTATTTATATTTAATACCTTAGCCGCTCAGGCATGTTGTACGTTAATAATTATTATAACTGTATTTTCAGTCAATCATAGGATTCTCAAGCAGAATCAGATGGAGAAACTGACACTATGGAGTCCAACTATGTGTGTACCAGAATTTCCAGCAGAAGAATCATCAACCAAAGCTAATATGTCTGAAAGGTAAAGGTTAAATTTTCAAAATAGAAAGTTTGATACGTATAATATATCATTGAATGTGTAACACCCCGTACAAGCTCTGCAGAAAGTTATAAAAATATTAAAAAACTAAAATTTATTTCCTTACTCTCTGTTTGAAAGCGCCGCGCCACAGCTGACAGCTGAGCTCACAGCAGCAGCAGAACACCAGCAGCGCCACTAGTCAGCCAGCAGCAGCAGCAGAAGCAGCGAGAAAGCGGGGAGAACGCGCAACACGCGTGTATAACTATACACAGAGAACGGCGAGCGCAGCGGCGCGATAAGATAAGAGAAGGAGTAGCGAGCGAGCGGCTACGCGGCGCGCGCATTAGAATATACGTGTATGAATGATTAATCTATATAGGTGTGAATGTAGGTATGCAGGTATGAATGTGAGTTTCTTCGGCGGTTCGATACACCCTCACTCCGCGGCCTATATAAGGACTTGTACGGGCTATCCAAACTCACTAGCTCCAACGCAATTCAAGCGCTTAGTCTCTTCTCAACCGCAACTCACGCCTTGAGAAGATATAGAACATAGAAATATTTCGGTATCTCAAAAGACTTAAAAAATTAAGCTTTTCGAACCTGATAATAGAACTAACGCGTAACGTACAAACTAACGCGTAACAGGTAAAAGAACTAAAATAATTTCAAACCTTTTGTATACTTAAAAATCGTGATCTAAAGCCAATAACGCAAAATAAAGCGTATTGCCTTATAACTTATTGTACAATTATAACGAGCTGACTATCGTACTCTCGTTATGTCTCTCTCCCTCAGTACAACACATGTATATACATATGTATAAATATATATTATGTACATTCTTTCAGCGGCAAGGTAAGTGAGAGAGCAAAAGACCCAGTGTGCGAACACAGAGAGAGAGAGAGAGAGAGAGCCACGCGCGTGCCGCGAGAGGGAGAGTGGGAGAAAGCCCACGCTGGTCTCGCCGCCGCGTCCCGCGCGAGACAAGTACGATTCGTTCCGCCGAAGAGTACAGTCGAACGGTTTCACTTTTTCTTCCTTGGGTCGGGAACCCTCATGGACTAGCAAGCTGTGTCCTTGTGTGTCGCCGGTGTTATCGCTCTGAGTGCAACTTCACGCCGCGTGTTTGTTACGAGCGTGTTGTTAGAGCGATTGCTGCCGCTCGTCTTCCCGCCGTAGCCGGACGCACACTCAAGGCCACGAGGCATCTACTCTGCTGCCCAGCGAGGGCCCCGGGCACCCGCTTGCGCCGTTCAAGACGAGCCACGAGGCATCCGAGCGAGACAGCACGGAAGTGAATGTAAGTACCTGCTCGATCGCTGATCTCTCTCTCTCTCTCTCTCTCTCTGCATTAGGCTTCGCTTTCTCTCTCTTGCCTTGTGCCGCTACTGTATTTGGCTAGTTTTACAATACACAAACGTAAATCTAAACTTCACCTGCCCTTTGTGATTTTACGCCTTACTCTCTGCCTTTTCCTCGCGCTCACCCCTCTCGAATATGCATTTACTTCATCCGCAATTAAGCTAGGCAGCATAAGCACTCACGACGCCTCCGCGGGCTCACGTGCACAAGGGCGAGCACGTACAGCATACTGCGCTACGGGCCAGGCTTCGTATAGCCTTCAAGAAGCCTGCTACGAGCTGCTGCATCAATTCCTCTCGATACTCTTTAGATCAGTATACTCGTTACTGATCCTTTATACACGGTAGTAAGCACCGTTATATTTGGCGCCCATACGTTTCGGGACTATTTAATTGTAGAATAATTGAATAGTTGAACTATTCAATTGTAACAGTAACTGCGTAGTTTTCGCGAGCGCGAGAGGAATTTTCGAGAGCGAGTACGTGTGTTTACAAGTTCGGATTATAAGCGCCCGATTTGCTCCGTTTACACTCGCGAGAGTCAGCGGTAGCGGCGAAACGTAAACAGGGTGAACACTTTCCAGCGCTCTAAAATTTTATCGTTGCGATAATTTAAGCGTGGAATTTTAGAATATTTGAAACTCGAATTTTCGACTGTACTACGGCCCGGAATATTCCGCCGAGCAGCCGTACATTGCGTGTATTGCCGTCGCGCTTGATACGGCTACGGCAAACGGCGTGTGCTACAGAGCTTATATATACTCTGTCACTATTACCTTTAATCGTTTATATTAATTTTGTTTATTTATTTAACTGTTTAAAATTAATTGACCCCCGTTATATTTATTGCATTTTGAAACGACTTGAAAATTTTTGAATGTCGAATTAAAAAAAAATTTTTTTTTTAAACGTTAAGAAGCATTAAAATAAATTCGAAAAATGGCGTCAAGTTGGACTATCGCTGATTTGACGATTTTTAAAGAAAACGTAGATGTTAGAATACGTGACTGGATTCAGAATTTGTCGAGTATAGAAGTGGACGATGCGTTAGAACACTTACAAGGAAAGGTACCCAACCCGAACTCACCGATTTTGATGATTTTCATATATGTTGTAGAACATAAAAAAATAAGAGACACGTATTTTTTTTTATCGGCTAATTTTCACTTTTAAGGGGTAAAAACCTCCCCTAAAGTTAACCCCCAAAAAGCGTTTTTTTTAAATATCTCGGCTTAAAATTAATATTTTTCAATGAAACAAATTGGAGGTTATTTCTTACAAAAAGAGCAAGTATTTCATGGTGATTTGAAGAGTAAGGGTAGCATCCCCTATTTTTTAGGGGTTGAAAACATATATTTTTTGGCATAATTTTATAATAAAAATGTTTAAACCGACTAAAAAAAATTGGAAAAAATGTTTAAACATCCTTAATAACAAAATTTAGTTGACGTCTTTCGGTGTTTTCATAAATATTATCCCTAAGGGGGTAAACCACCCCTAACACAAAATAACTGTAAATATGTAATTCAATACATAATATTTCGTAGAAAGTTTGTATATAGAGGTTTTCGAGGTCGCTGATTACAAATCTGTTATCAGATTTTGAAAATTCAAAATGGCGGATCCAATATGGCCGACGGAAATATCGAAAAAAAATTTTATATAATAAAAAAGTTTTAAACGACTAAAAATTTGTAAACATCTATAATAAACAAATTAAGTTTTTCGGTTTTTTCATAGATACTTCCCCTTAGGGGGGTAAACCACCCCTAACACAAAATAACTATAAGTATACTTCAATCCATAATATTTTGTAGAAGGTTTGTATATAGGGGTTTTCGAGATCGCTCTTTACAAATCTGATATCAGATTTTAAAAATACAAAATGGCGAAACCAATGTGGTGGACGAAAATGTCGAAAAAAAATTTTAACTTTCAAAACAACTTGTTTACAAATGTGTGATCTTTATAGCCTGTACATGTGAACTAAAGAGCCTTAAACCCTAAACCCCTAAAGAACAAATAGGCTAAATGGTTGTGCTTTTTAACCAAACGACTCCAAACCCCTAACCTCCAGACAAGCCGAAGGCCTATGCTTTACCGTAGACACGAGTATAGACATATTACCGATATTTTATTCTATCATTTTGTATGTAACAAATAACGTCTCGTTTTATGTTTCAATCAAAGATTATTTATTTTTCTGCTTTTATAAATTAGCATAATTTCAAAAGTAATTTCATAAATTATAAAGTATTTCATAAATTGCATAATTATATAATTTTATAAATTCAAAAAGTCCACACTTTTTTGCAAATGAAAAAACATAGGTTAATAAAATTAGTTTATCAAACTCTTTTGCGTTTTGTAATAAAATTTAATGTTGTCAAACTTGGGAGTTTTTCATTGTTACAATTATTTCGTAAGCCGAAAGTTTTTTAGATGAATTCTCGAAGTAATGATTATTGTATCTATAGTAAAATATTTACAGTCTGGAATTCCATAATAATACTATTTGCTACGATTTAATGAATTTATCAAAAAATCTAAATTTAATAATAAATATTATTCTAATTATTATTATTATTTTTCATTATCATTGCTATTATCAGTATTACTGTTATTATTGCTATTGCAATTATGCTTATTCTTCTTCTTCTTATTATTATTATTATATTACTATGATAATTTTTGTTATTGGTAAAAATACATAAAAGAATATTAATACTCGAACTTCATTTGCAATTAAAGAACACGTTGTTATTGAAAGGGAATCTTATATGCATTCATTAGTTTAATGAATGTTATCGTACATTCAATGATAATTCCACAGATAAATGTCTTTCACTCATAAAAGTTGTTGAAAATATGTGCGAATCAGTATGTTCTTTTTTTAGATTGTTTTCATCGAGTGTTTACCTCAGCTGCCTGTGTTATTTTTTAGGCAGTGAGTGAGTTTTGTGGGTATTCTAGTTCGATGCCGGAAAGTACGAATAGTACGTCTTTTTGTTTGTCAGTGGTATCATACAGTTGTAGAAAATTTTCTTTAGTGATTTTATATAGATTTACATTATTCAATTTCAAAGTGAATAAAAGTTGAATAAAACCAAAAATAGAGTTTTCCGAACATCACAAAGTGGAACGAGAATTCTTCTCCAATGCATAAATTAATGATTTGATTCAATTTACATTCACTCGTTTTATTCTGGTAGAAATGTAGCAGTCGTGCCTTACATGCAAAAACACAGCTTGTATAAATTTTACCGCTTGTTTTCATTTTAGATTGAAAAATGAAAATTAATCCGTTAAACGTTCTAAACTTATTATTAGCATACTTTCAAGCGTTAAACATACCAGATAGTGTCACGAATTATCACGAAACAGAGTTGGCCGAAAAAATAAAAGAAATTTTAATAGATGCAACACATGATTTCAACGATGTAGAAATGATTACTGATGACTCTTTGGATTTTCAAGAAGAGTATAAAGACCTTAATGCGGAAATAATTGAAGATGAAGTGCAACATCATTTTCCTGATCCGGATATAGCACCAACAAATCAATGTACAGCAGATAATGATGAACTAGATTTTGAATACAAAAAAAGAGCTGTAGAATTTTGGAGAAGTAGCAAAACGAAGCAAAATTTAAGTCTCAAAACAGTGCAAAACAGATTCAAAAAAGTATCATCTATTAGTCAGCTACGTCGTTGGGCTCATTCAATTAATAAAGGTGGCACGTATAGAGAAAAAATAGCACAAATTTGTCAGTATACCCTGGATAATTTTCAAGCAGCTCTCGACAGTGGTTCAATTATCCATGATGAAGATATAATTCGATGGGCCTTACAAGCTAAAAAAGAAATTGGTTTTGATGATATTAGATTCAAAGCTTCTAAACATTGGTTACTCAAATTTAAGCAAGCACACCGAATAGTTTCTAGGAAAATAAATAAGTTCATAACAAGAAAAACACTAGAAAGTAGTGCAGAACTTACGGCTAAAGCTGAAGCATTTATCGATGACGTTAAATCGTGTATACCAAGGATTGGACTCGAAAATTTGTATAATACAGATCAGAGCGGATTTCAGCTAGAAATGCATTCTGGAAGAACATTAGCAGTAGAAGGAGAAAAGCAAGTGCAATGTCTGGTACAGTCAATTTCAGCAACAACGCATAGTTATACTATACAGCCACTAATATCAGCTACTGGACAACTGTTGTCACCGCTATTTCTTGTTTTAAAGGAACCAAGTGGCAAGTTTGGCCCTATTGTAGAACAAAACATATTTAGACCAGAAAACGAGTACGTGGAAGCATCCAAATCTGGAAAATTAACAACAAGTAAGGGAACTAATAACAATTTTTACATTGTAATATCGTTGATCAGTTAATTAGTAAATCGTTTAATTGCAGATCACTTCAAAATCTGGTTGGAAAAAATATTTTATCCCTATGTAGGCCATCACTCAATACTATTACTTGATTCTTGGAGTGGTCATTGTGACAAAGTTATAGAAGAAACAATGCCACAAAATAAAATTATTAACATAAAAAAAATTCCAACTGGAACCACAGGAAAAATACAACCACTTGATGTCTATGGATTCCGTATTTGGAAAAACTTTGTCCGAACATTTTCTGATAATGTAATGTTAATGGATCATGATATGAATTTACATGTGAGAAATAATATAATTAAACTTCAATCATTGGTTCACAACCAACTGTCTTCACCGAGATATATAGATTTGTTTAAATATTCCTGGTATAAAAGCGGTTACGTCAATGAAAAACCAGATAAATTTGATAATCCTATAGATTTCAGTTTTGGAAAGTCTTGTGCAACACATTGTGAAATAGAAGGGTGCACAAACATTGCAATTGTACGATGTGGTTGGTGCAAAAAAGCATTGTGCTTTAAACACTTTTATGAGGACTACCATTATTGTAAAAACATCGTAAAATAATATATTTTATGCTCAATACAAAAAATGCACTATGGCAAAAGATAAAAGATTGTAGATTATTATTATACTCTAATATTATAAACAAAAATACATTATAAGTTGAATTTACAATAAAGGAATTTCAATAACATTCTGATAACAATTTCTACGGAAATTATAAAACTGCTTCACACACAGAATTTTCTTGTTTACAAATTTAGGAATTTGAGGTGGTTTGGTTAAAAAGCACAACCATTTAGCCTATTTGTTCTTTAGGGGTTTAGGGTTTAAGGCTCTTTAGTTCACATGTACAGGCTACAAAGATCACATATTTATAACAAGTTTTTATGAGTTAAAATTTTTTTTCGACATTTTCGTCCACCACATTGGTCCCGCCATTTTGAATTTTCAAAATCTGATATCAGATTTGCAAAGAGCGATCTCGAAAACCCTTATATACAAACCTTCTACAAAATATTATGGATTGAAGTATACTTATAGTTATTTTGTGTTAGGGGTGGTTTACCCCCTAAAGGGTAGTATCTATGAAAAAATCGAAAACTTAATTTGTTTATTATAGATGTTTACAAATTTTTTCCAATTTTTTTAGTCGTTTAAAACTTTTTTATTATATAAAATTTTTTTTCGATATTTCCGTCCGCCATATTGGTTCCGCCATTTTGAATTTTCAAAATCTGATAACAGATTTGTAATCAGCGACCTCGAAAACCTCTATATACAAACTTTCTACGAAATATTATGTATTGAATTACATATTTACAGTTATTTTGTGTTAGGGGTGGTTTACCCCCTTAGGGATAATATTTATGAAAACACCGAAAGACGTCAACTAAATTTTGTTATTAAGGATGTTTAAACATTTTTTCCAATTTTTTTTTAGTCTGTTTAAACATTTTTATTATAAAATTATGCCAAAAAATATATGTTTTCAACCCCTAAAAAATAGGGGATGCTACCCTTACTCTTCAAATCACCATGAAATACTTGCTCTTTTTGTAAGAAATAACCTCCAATTTGTTTCATTGAAAAATATTAATTTTAAGCCGAGATATTTAAAAAAAAACGCTTTTTGGGGGTTAACTTTAGGGGAGGTTTTTACCCCTTAAAAGTGAAAATTAGCCGATAAAAAAAAATACGTGTCTCTTATTTTTTTATGTTCTACAACATATATGAAAATCATCAAAATCGGTGAGTTCGGGTTGGGTACCTTTCCTTGTTAGAATTACATACAAACCAACAAGATTTTAAAATAGATGGCAATTCAGAAGAAGATATAGCTAGAAGAGATGATTTATGCTTGACCTTCGTACAGTCACCAAGCTTCCCAGAAGAATTGAGAAATGACGTCCTTACAGTAATTGAGGCAGAGGAAGAACTTGAAAATGGCCTGCAAGAAAACGCGCAGTTACCGTCAAGCTCGCCACATGATAGCCAAAAGGCTAGGGACAGGTCATCTACAATGACTATCGACTCAAGCCAACAAACACGCAGGGAAGCTGACGTAATAAACTTGGAAACGCCACGAGGGCCGACGCTCCATAGCTCTGCACTAGCGCACGTTGCTACCACAGCAGTTACTACAATTACATCAATGCCTACAGGCGCACATTATAGCAGATCAGCTGGCGCACAAGTTAAGCTAACCTCCACAACGCCGCAGGGCATATCAAAGACAAGTCAAAATATGGATCCGCCTTTAGTCCGCACAGTTTTGCCAAGCGGTGAGGTTCAATTCATCCAGGTGGCGGTAGCTACTGAACTGCGAAGAGCTTGGATATCGGAGGCTGAACTGCAGAAAAATCAATTGGAGATGAATAATTACATCTCCGAGCAAGCAGAAAAAGCCCAGACTCTATCATAAAAAATTGTTCACTTAGAAAATATAATACAAGATCTTCAACAACAGCTAAAGAATGGAGTCTCTAATGCGCAACAACAAGTAGCTGAAGATGCGCTACGCAATAGAGCAAACCGTAGCGCGAAAAGCGTCCAATTTCAAGATACGTTTGACTTAAATTATTACGATATCTCGGGTCAAAACAGTAAGCAAAATTTAAACGAAATAAAACCTCTAAACGCACACGCCCCGATATTTCACTCCACAGCTAAGGGTTATTGCTTGAATGCTCCTACAGTAACACGTGCATTCCTACCTAGGTTTTCTCGGACAGGCCCTCAGCAGCATTCTAACGTCTGCTTACCGGCCGCATCCGTCTCTAGTCAGCCCGTACGCTCGAACCGGGACGGGGGGGTTTGGCCTCAGCCGAGCAAGAATTCGCTCTCGCAGCTGAATCCTCGTGCGACTTATCCGACTACGGGAGTTGCGCCATACGACGCCTGGTATAATTCGGACACCGTTCGTCCGAGAACCAAGAATCTTTGTAAAACTGTTCGAGAATGGAGGTTAAAATTCTCAGGCGACAAAGGAGTGAGTATCGAGGAATTTTTGGAGCAAGTCGAGGAGAATAGACGCTTAGATAATATTCCCGACGAGGAGCTTTTAGACTCCATGGTCCCCATGTTCGAGAAACCTGCACTATTCTGGTATCGTACTTTGAGGCCTTCGTGGCAAACGTACCAAGATTTCAAGAGAGCTGCTGTCAATAATTATAGCAGGACGAAAAGGAATAAGCGAAGTCTGGTGGTCGAAGCTCATCTACGCACACAAGGTGCAGACGAGCCAGTGAGAGACTATATAGTCTCCCTTCTCACGGTTTTAAGCCGATTTGACCAGCCATGGGATCCGCAGGACCAAGTAAATCTAGTCATCGACAATATGCTCCCGAAGCTTAAAAAGAAGATTTACCGGGGACGTCTTACCAATACTCAAGAACTCTTCGACAAAGCTCAAGAAGCAGAAGACGACGAAGACGGCCAGTGGAGGCCGCCGCCACCAGCCGAGCAGAGCATGCTGCCGGAAACAGCGTATAGGCCTGCTAATAAAGCCGCCAAAGCCAAGCCGGCCAGCGTTGCCTCGTTGGACGCGAAGTTATCGTCTCTGACAGAAGAAGATCTGGAGAAGCATTTTGAGAAGTTTTTCCGGAAGAAGACTCAAGAGCTAAGCTCTCCCAGCCGCAACACGTCAAGCGCAGGGAAAAATTCTCCACAAAATGAATCTTCCTCGACCGAAGAGGAAACGCCATCTAAACAAGGAACGGGTGACAGCCATCGAGCGTCAACTCGCGGCGGCGGCCGAGGTCGTGGAGGAAAACGTGGTAGAGGCGACTGGCAGCGGGGAGGTAATCGAACAGAGGCGATCACTCCCAAATCTGATAAAAATAGGGACAAACCGGCTGGACCTGATGGCGATAGAATTCTCTGCTGGAATTGCAGCTGGCCAGGGTACACTAAGTTCTCCTGCCCAGAATGTGCAAAAGAATTGCCAAAAAACGAGAAAGAGAGCGAGTAGATAAAGTCCCTATCGCTCTAGAGGATCTGCGGACCTTCAACACTAAAAGCGTAACAGGAGTAGCGCAAACACTACACGGCTCGGCAAGTAACTCATCGCTAGCCACGAGTAGCTCGACCAATGTGGAGGCGTCTTGCGATGGAGGTACTGTAGCTAGCGCTTTAGTAGAGAAGTACCCACGGTGGTGGCTAGCCGTAGAGGTTGGCCAATACAAATTAAGAGGACTCTACGACACTGGAGCCTCGCGCACAGTCCTCGGCCCCATAGGCATATCGCTCGCTGCTTCATTAAATTTGCGAGTACGACCTCATGTGGGCCCCGGGGCTAGAGCAGTCGACGGTCATTACGTAGGAGGGATAACTCATTCAATCGATGTTCTTATTTTAAACGAAGTCGATACTGAATGCACCTTGGGTGCAGATTTCGTTCGCGCATTTTCGGCGATGCTTGACCCAGTAGCAAATAAGCTACTGCTCCAAGGCACAGATGTGGAGATACCGGCCGTTCTCTCGTCTATACGTGCTGAGGAGCTTTTGTCGCTCGCCTCTCTCGGAATTGAAGCAATTACCGATGAGCAACTCTTAGAAATCGACGATCTAATGAAAGAATTGCTACCCGATCCTTCCTGTGAACAACTAGGCTGCACAGATTGGATTCATCATGATATTGACGTTGGCAGTGCTCGCCCAATTAAACAGTGGTATTACCCTGTTTCGAAAATTTTAGAGGACGAGATGCATGAGCAAGTGCACAAGATGCTCCGTGCCGGAATAATTAGAAGGTCCTGAAGTAATTGGTCCAGTCCAGTGGTTATGGTACGGAAGTCCGACGGTCGCTTCTGCGTCGACTACCGTAAGGTTAATGCTGTGTCAAAAATAGCTGCGTACCCGCTTCCTTATATGGACATGGTACTGCGGAAAATACAGCATGCTAGATATATAACGGCGTTAGACTGCTCAGGGGCATTTTTACAAATACCTCTTACCGAGCGATCCATCCCGTTTACAGCCTTCACCGTACCTGGACATGGTTTGTTTGAATTCGTCAGGATGCAATACGGCCTTGCAGGAGGGCCGGCTACATTTCAGATGTTGGCTGACAGATTGATCACCCCAGAAATGGAGCCACATGCTTTCGCATATCTAGACGACATTATTATTGCGACAGATACTTTCTCAGATCACATAAAGTGGCTGACTTTGATCCTGAAGCGGATAAATGAAGCTGGTCTGACAATAAATCGCAAAAAGTCTAAAATTTGCATGTCCGAAGTGCGATATCTCGGTGTGCTTGTGAATCGCGAGGGCTGTCGCCCCGATCCAGGACGAGTTCAACCTATTGTTGAGTACCCGGCTCCCAAGAATTTAAAGCAGTTGCGCAGATTTCTCGGGATGGCGTCGTGGTACCGAACATTTTTAGAAGATTTTGCCACACTATGTGAACCGCTCACTGCGCTCACCCGTAAGAATGTTAAATACGAGTGGAAAGATGAACACTGGGCAGCTTTTGAACAAGTAAAAGCTTTAATTGCGACCGCCCCAGTTTTAGCAAGGCCTGACTTCAGCGCTCCATTCATCGTCGAATGTGATGCCAACGATACAGGGCTTGGTAGCGTTCTCTTGCAACGCATTGACGGCGAGGATCGCGTGCTCTGCTTTGCGAGCTGCGTCTTGTCTGCTACAGAGCGAAGGCTATTTCTCTCTCCTGCACCACTTTCAAATGCAATTAATAGAAAAGTGTAAGTTTGCTCTCTCACCTGCGCTCTTGCTTTTCAAAAAAGTGGTTTGTAATGAACGGGAAGGGCAATTTCGCTGTTGCGAGATATAGCTCTTTTTCCCCTCCCCCCCCTAGTTGTAGAATGTACTATTTCGTACCCTTAGCGCAATACTTTGTCCAGGCACTGTCGGCATAATTAAGTATTTTCGGGAAAAGATGCTACAGTGCCATAACAAGAGTTAATGATCTGAGTAGAAAAAATATGGTTAATTTTCTACCAGTAGAGACATCTGGTTTTGAAAGTGTGATTTTCTTACATTATTTACATTCATTCTTCTCAAATTTTATATTTGAATCAAACTATAAATAATATTTTTTTTTCTCTTAATTAGGTTGTTCGAGAAAAATTTGAGGCTCATCGACAATCAGTTCAAATTCTGAGTATGGAACCAAAAATGATTGCTAACACTATACCTACTGGTTCTGCAATTCAAGAAAGTCACGTAGTTATAGCGTTGCGCAATCTAATGAAGGAGGTTAGTGAATTTTACGAATTTACATACATTTTTTAGTCTCATCTAATAAAAATTATCACCTAGGCAGAGACCTTAACAATAGAACAAGATTCTATAGAATGCGAATTACAATCTGTAAACGTCGATATGCAAGGCTTATTTTTATCTGCTTTAATGAAAGATGGAGTTATTGATGAAAATAATTTAATCACAGAGAATCTTAATATTGCTTACGGTTTATTACAAAACAAAATTCTGGAAATTGCTTCGCGCCAAGAAAAGCTCATTGAAGCTATTCAGGTAAGAAATGTTGTTACTTTCTGATTTGATCTATTAGAATTAATCTATTTAATAAGCTGCAAAAAGAATTTAGCCAAAGTAATCAAAATATCTATATTTTCCTTGAATTTCAGGCATGTTAAAGCCTTTTTACTATAGTACGTTACATTATGTAATACACTTACGTGCAATAAATGAACAGATCAAGCAATAAATAATTCAACAAATAAATAATGAAGGATTTTTGAATGATTCGGCAAAATAATACGATGAAAAAATTATTACGGGGTTCGTTTTGGAGGCTTGCGTAATGTCGCGTTTCAGTGATGCGCGAATCTACCCGATTTCGAACCTCGTTACAGCGTAAAAATTAAGATATCAAAGATGTTGATAGATTTCGATGTTTTTGAGGTTCCAGAGACAGGAAAAGTGTTTAGTGAAAAATGTTTGTCTGTATGTATGTATGCATGTGCATGTATGTGTGCGCGAAAATAGTTACCACGATAACTCTCTAACGCATTTATATTTTTCGCTGAATTTTTACAGGCTTATCAAGTAAGATATGATACAGAATTAATTAAATTTTGGAGCCAATTCATAAAGATAAAGCGTGTTTGAAAAAAAAGTTTTTTTGTTAATTAAAGAAGTGATACAAATTTTTTTGTATACTGTTTGTAGACTCTAATGCTCATTATTATTATAAACTTTAAACATAGAATGATCTCTACGAGCAATTTCTATTACTTACTGTATGGTCCCGACGGTTCGAAAGATTACATCTTTCCTCTTCAGGGCATCTAGAAATTACAAAATTTTACACTAATTACTAAAGTCTTAGAACAAACGAATTTGACCTACTAAAAACCAACATGTCATATCGATAAAATTAATGAAACAAAACTTCCTTGTCACATGTCAACTACAAGTACAATTGTCCAGGGTATTGCTAAAACCGTCAAACACGTTAAATACACTAATTGAAGGTTTTATTTATTATTACTCGCGAATGCAATTGTACTTTTTGCTGAAACTTTACAGGTTCATCAAGTTTAATCTAAGGAAGACGTGATTAAATTTTGAAACCGATTTACTAAACAATTGATTGCATTTTAAAGCTGTTTGATTGAAGCAAAGTGTGTTTACTGTTCTTCGTATACAATAAAAATTTAATATTTGGACAAAAATGGTTTCCGAAATTACTCTTGAACGCACTCGTATTTTTCGCTGAATTTTTACAGGTTCATCAAGTATATCCTAACAAATAACTATATATATATATATATATATATATATATATATATATATAATAGTTGTTTTGAGCCAAAGTGAGATTCAGCCCCCCTCACCCCCGCCCCTCGCCCCTCCTTATTGACCCTCTCCCCTCTCCCCCCTCAGTCATACTTCATTCAACATTTTTGGTAATAATATTAATTATTATATTAAAAATTCTATTTTTTTCCACGCTACCCATAAGGTAAATAGAAAATTATAATGTTTTAAAATGAGAAATTAATATAGAATCTCATAGTAATTCGAATAAGCTATTATGTATTTTATTCGTGAATTTTTAATACTTAATTCTTTAACGAGCGGTCGCGAATTCATATTGCGTGCGCTCGTTTAGTCGCGCGTGCTGTTGCTAAGTCGTGCATGGAGGCGCGCGTGAGACACTGCGCGTGAAGGTAGACTAATTCGGGCTTGCGACCAGTAAACACATGTACGCGGGGACCGAACTAAAGTATCCCGGTAAACGTATCGTGTCGACCAGCATTATCCGAGCACTTAACTCCCATAGCTGGCACCTTCGATCTCAGCTTGACGTCCAGAAGCAGCTACCCAGGAGCCTTCCGAGGAGTGGAGCAGCTTAGCTAGGAGAGACGCCTCCTCGCCACGAACAACCGGATTGCATCTCCGTATATCTCACGACTCTCTTCACGCGACTATAAAGACGCCGAAGCCGAGATTTGTGCCACCGAATTCTCGGCTCGTCTACCGAACACCGTCCTCTCGCGTGACGCGTACGACTATTGTAACCAATTGAAGTGATCAATATATGCAACTATTCTATTCACAAGTTTGCGCGTTGTGCTGTTACTTCCTATCTCCTGTTCGTTCACTCGATAGGTTAGACTGGGATATAGCCACGGCATCGTCGTCGTTGTTGGCAGTGAAGCAACCCTGTCCGCGCCGGACTTGCCGTGCATTTTGTATACCCGAGAGACTTGACTGCATTGCACGGAGTCGTCATTGCACCGACGGCTAACGTCTGTGGGCGACTCCAGCGTCATCAAGAGATAGCCGTATCGTAGTATTTTAACAGATAGAGAAACTGCTCGGTGGCATCTTTATGGCCACCGTGCACATGGCCAGTTGTCCCGTTACAAACTGGCGCGTTAACGTTGCATGTAACGAGCAAAAGCGTCAGAGTAGGTGGGCATTAAAATAAATTCGTGTAGCGAAAAGGAAGAATCAGCTTGTTTTGCGGAAGAAAAATTTCGTCGGGGAAAATTGAATCTACATCGAATGCGAGTGTAGCAACAGCACGCATAGCGAACAGCGGCGAGAGGATGGCAGTGAGCGAGCGGTGTAGACGTAAACAACGGTTGTTTACATCGCGCACAGCCAGAGCGGGCGTCAGTCCGGGGAGAGTGTACAGAGAGTGCGAGTGTATTAGACTCGTGAGTTAGATTCTCTCGGCGGATCGGCAGAAATATAAGCTTAGTGGCAAGCTGGCCCGATTTCGGACGGAGTGAACTAGCGAATTTCGTTTTTGTTGTGTGACAGAAAAATGACGGACCAAATTGATAGATTTTTAGACAAACTCGAATCTAACATAACCCTAGCGCAAATGACTGAAGCAGAGAGGATGGCGGCTCTGCTATTCGTATTTATAGGCGTAGCCGGAGAATGGTACGAGAACAACAAAGATGAGTGGTAACGCTGGGAAGAGTTCTATACGGCGGCGACAAGACGGTACGGCACGAACAGACGATTCCAACAACTCACGCAGAGGGAAGATACCAAGGCGCGCACGAGTCCGTTTTGTGACATGCCTGGGAGGCATGATGAAGGAAATAAAGCCACAACCAAGCCTGAAAATCCAATTAGACCTCTTACATACAAATCTGAGGCCAGAACTGCAAAGGTCGACCCCTCGTATGAACTGCCACGTCTGGGACAGTTTCCGAAGAAGCCGAAACTGTACTGGTGAGCGGACAAGAGTACCGCGCGCCACTACCACTGGAGCATACTCTACTAGCGTCGTTTGCGACAAAACGCAAAGTGGTATAGACAATTACCGGAAAATTACGCAATGTTGGCCAAGCCTTTGACTCGGCTGACAAAGAAAGATCAGCCGTTTGTTTGGGGTGATGAACAGCAATCAGCATTAGAGACGATAAAAGCTCTTATCGCCTTGTCTCCAGTACTGCACTGCTCGTCCTTCGATCAGCAGTTCGTCATACAAACCGATGCAAGTGATACGGGGCTCGGCGTTGTGTTGACGCAGTGCATAGACGGACAAGACCGAGTACTCGTATTCGCCAGCAGAGTACTCACCCCCACAGGGAGGAATAATACGGTCAGCGAACGAGAATGCTTTGCCGTGCTTTTCGCCATACGCAAGTTTCACCAGTACATCAAAGGTTATAAATTTAAAGTCATACCAGATCACAGCAGCCTAAGGTGGCTATGCAATCTCTGTCAGCTGAGCAGAGTAGAACAGCGCGCTCCACCAAGTTTCCTGGGAAAATGTGTGGTGCAAAGGCTTTGGTAATGCGTAGCCGGAGATATCACGGGCCCCTTGCCGAAGTCTGCTAAAGGCTACGAGTACGCTCTTATCTTTCAGGATTTGTTTACTTGATGGATATTGTGCGTGACACTTTGCAAAGCCAACGGCAAAGCAATACTTGCCACACTCAAGAAGAGAGTGATTTTGAGATTCGGTGAACCCGAGTAGTTTCACTCAGATAATGGTACCAAATTCAAAAACAAGACAATAAACGAGTACTTAGCTGAGCAAGGAATCCACCACTCGTACTCACCGCCATATCACCCGCAGGCGAATCCAGTGGAACGAATAAACCGCACTGTCAAGAGAGAAACTTCCACCTTTACTTAAGATAATCATCGAGCATGGAACGAGTACCTCAAAGAGATAGCGTTCTCCCTCAACACCGCAATGCATGAATCTATGGAGGCTTCGCTCGCAATCGTGAATTTCAGCAGACAACCGAAAGTGCAGGCATCTTTTAGAGGGAAAGAAGATCAAGAGGCTGCACATTAGGAGGCTATGGAAGTGTGGTAAAACTGCCTCGCCAAGCTGCCGGCTCTGCACGAGCATGCAAAGGCCCTGTCCGGCGAGTCGCAAGATCACCAGGCGGCATTTTTTGATGCCCGCCGACTAGTGCCAACTTAAAAGGTTGGCGACGCCAATAGGAGACACGTATTGTTGTCTGCGGCGGAAGGCATCACGGCAAAATTGGCTTTTCCGTACATAGACCCATATACGATTACGGCCCAAGTCGACTTGAATACATTCGAGCTGACTGATAAAAAAGGAAGAGTGGAAAAGCTAGTGTCGGCCAAAGAAATAAAGATCTTTTATTAACAAGACGACGAAAAGGGGGGCGATGATGAGTCTCGATCACCGAGAGATGCTTGAGAGGTGAAGGTGATGAGTGACCCGCCGGAAGCGTGCGAACTTGAGTCTGAGCTCAAGCCGACGAACGTAGTGGCGGGAGGGAAGCGCGAGTACGAGCAACGACCCGGTAAATATGGGTCGACATCCGCGGCAGCGGAGAAAAGTAGGGGAGCCGTAAACGTAACCCTCTAGCCGACCGCGCGGGCGACCTCGGAAAATTGTGACAGCAAGCGCGCCGACGGCGAATTAGCAGGATGGAAAGTGTAAGCTTGGCCCATCTAAGGGCTCGACTAAATCAAATCGGCCGAAACAGCCAAAGCCGACAGCATTATCATCTCGAAAGACATGAGCAAAGTGCCGCACCGGGCGATTGACATCATCATAATATATTACATTAACATCATCAAAATATACTAGCTATTTAAACATTGGTTCAAGTTTTAAATATATATATTCCACAAATTTATGATAATAGAAATATGAACCAAAAACAATAATAAAAATATATATCAATATTTAAATATAATTTTATTTTAAAATCAAAAGTAATTGCATTATAACATTAAAACAATACTGATTATTTAAATTTATGCGATGTGATGTATTAAATATAATACCAAAAGGATTGCATTTTATTTACCAACCTTGAAGAGAAAAATCACGTGATTTATTACACAATCAATTACGAGATAGATTGCTTGAATTCTTACGTTGAATTAATTACGTAACTACATAGCGTGATTTTTCACGTGAAAAATCATGTCAGAAATCATTCATAAAACTATTTACAAAGCTCAAGTCATCCTCTTCCTCTATGTTAAAATGTGTCTGGCTATAAGTTCACTTTATCCCCAAAACTACCCCTCCATACGGGTTTGGGTGAACCGAAAGTTTACCGGAAGTAGACCAGATGTATACCGGAAGTCAGCCGGAAGTAGACCAGATGTATACCGGAAGTCAACCGGAAGTAGACCGGAAGTTGACCAGAAGTAATAGGAAAAAATACAAAATGACACGGAAGTAACCGAAAATAACCGACAATGAACCAGAAATATACCAAAAATAAACAGGAAATAACCAAAATGATGCATAATTGCTGTAGTACTATTAATGGATAAATTGGAAATAAATCAACAAATATTTAATAAAATTTATACAAAGTTTTAAAAGTATTATTCATAAACTGTAAATAATTTTGAAACCTTTCTTATACATAAATAAATATATATCTACACACACATATACACATATACATACATATACATATATACATATTTTAGTGTTAAAATATTAAATTATTTAAAATTATGCACAATTCTAAATGTTTTAGTATTAATTCTAATACTAAATATTACATCAATATAATTTATTTTAAAAAATGTACATTTAAATAAATATTTAACACAGTATACAGTACACATTATACAGTACACTTCAAAGTTAATGTGACAGTTGAATTTGAGTAATAAATATGGGCTATATGAAAAAACAAATTAATTATTTATTGATCTATCATCTGTGTGTTTTATAATATCCCATCTATTGATCTATTATTATCAATAAGGTATTATAAAATATTATAATGTTTTAATCCAATTTTCGTTTAAATGAAGTTTTTTGCTATTTTAATTTAATAAATATACTGTAACGAGGTGCGGAATCGGGTAGATTTGCGCATCGTTGAAACGCGACGTTGCGCAAGCACGAGGCAAGATTCGGGGCCTCGCGTAAAGTCGCGGTCCGTCGGACAGGGAGATAGCTTTCGGCCATAGGTGCGAACGCGTCAGCTCTCGTGTGTGAGACTGACGGCATCGAGCGACGACCGATATATATCGTGTTTTAAAATATCATTTATTGTTTTACATTATTAAATATAATTATTTTTAATTAAAATGATATATTTTATACTTGAGACTAAAAAAATTAATAGAATTTCCACTTGTTCTGTTGTTTTAGATTGTTAAACCAAATGAATATAATTACTTAATATTGATTGAATGTATGTTTTAAGATATAAGTTCCAATGAATTATTATTAACTTTATATACTGATAAAATTTTATTTGTAATACAAACTAATTCTAATCTTTTATTTATTATACTATGATTAGATCAGCGTGCTTTGCGCTTGATAACTTAGATTTTATCTGGTAATAATTTAATCATTTTTTAATCATTTTTTTTAATACTGTGCCTACGGCGCCCTCGACTACCACTCATGCTCAAACATCATCCTCGCTTGGATAAGCCCATTTTCGCCCCTTGTTGTACAATGTACTATTTTCACTTTTCTTGTGTTTTCTGATTTTATCTGAATTTTTTCAGATTTATCGAATGTTTTTCCAATATTATTGTTATTTTTTTCCAGTTTTATCATCTTTTATATCTCTTTTTTTCAAATAATCAGAAAAAGCAAGTTAAAATAAAATTACTACTCACTTGCGTACTAGGCAAAACCACGGAAATGGGTCCAGACGGAGGTAGATCACGCCGGAATACACGAGAGCCAGATGAAGAGGCAAATCCCGATGGCCGGTGGAAACCACGGCCAGCCGCTCGACTTGAAGCACGACTTGAATTATAACCCCTGATAAGGTTCGTCGACCCCGAAGATTGAAGATAGTCCCGAACGGACCGAAGAAACAGCATGTCCTCAATCATCTGATCAAGGGAGACGGTCGGAGCCTCAACTCGAGCCAAAATACGGTCCACAGTGACCCTCATGCGAGTCATCGTATACAAAACATTACATAACTCTTATAAACGCGAAGACGGAGAAATGAAATAAGTAGGATAGTATTAACAATTAGAAAAAGGTCATTCGCTATGTAAAACACAGGGATAATATCACGAGGTTAATGAAAGCATCTGGAAAATAGTACTAATTTATTTGATGAACAAATTAGAAGCACGATAGATGCAAAAGATAGTAGGGAATAAAATAATTTAAAATGAGTAGCAAATGCAACGAACCAAAATCCCAGTGAGGCGAACGGGGAGATGTAACTGGAAACCCCATCGCCCCACCGCGGTCAACATCAGGCAAATTAAATAAGGAGACGCTGCCAGATCAGCAAACGCTCGCTGAAGGAGAATACTGCAATCTGGCGTTCAGCAACAAACGCTCAGAGGGAAAAACGAAGCAGATACTAAATAAGCGATGACCAGGATAACTGAAAATTACGAACTTATTTTGCCCAGGGTATGGGAGCTGAAAATTGCCACGTACAGTATGTACTAGGTCTCTGGTAAGAGGGACAAACATAGAAGCGGCAAGGCACTAGAGCTAAGGAAATTGGACACGACAAGGAAGGATAGGCAAGGAATTAATGATTACTCAGGCACATTATGAGGCTCTACTGAACACCTCAAGTAGAGTTATTTATTTAATTTTAAAACATTAAAAAAAACAATAGAAAATCTTCTTATCCTTAAATATATATACAAGCGAAGTCGATCGTTTTCAAGCAAGTCACAACAGGAATTAACAGAGGGCAACAGCCCACCGAAGCCGACGCGCTTAGCCCTTAGGCTGCTCCGCGGGAGCCTTCCGCTTGGCAGCAGGTGCCCCACGCTTGGCTGCAGGAGCCCTCCGTCCCGCGGCTGGGGTCCTCCGGGCAGCAGTTGTCAGAGAGGAGGTTTCCCCAGTCCCAGCGGACACCCCGGCCTTAAAAGTCGAAACCTGACAAAGCGCCTGGTGCTGACGGATGTAGGATCTATTATAAAGGGCGCCACACCATAGGCAATCCTCCTTGGTCTCGAGGGTATGGATCTCCCTTTTGTGCCTTCTGAGGCTTTTGTGGCTGTACCGTCTGCTACAGAAGGTACACAACTCCTTCTTATAGAACGGATCCGGATGACGGTGAGTCTCTACGTGAGCCTGATACTCGCCAATAACCTGAGTCACAAAGAGGCACTTCTCGACTCCGCATTCGAAGATGTAACGCGAAGAGGGTCGAACCACACTCTGCACTCGAGCATTGGTAACTAACAGGACCACGGCTATGTCAAGGCATCGGCAAGCGGTAAAGAGGCTCCCCATTAGATTCCACGCTAAACCGCCGACATTAACGGCCACGGCAAGATTGGCGCCCAAGTTAAGGACTTGGTGAAGGACACCCGGCCCCACATTCACCAAATCCCAGGGACGCTGGGCAATAATTTGTCAACTAATGCCATTCGTCCGCAGGAATTTGGTGTCCACCACAAGGTTCTTGTGATAATGGGGAACCGGGCATCCATCCCTCCAGGAGGAGACGTCATCTTGCCCAAGCTCGCGAAGGTCATCGATGGTTTGACAAGTGCGGGCGGTTAGCGCATAATGCTGCTGGGGAACACACAGCCACAACTTTATCGCATCCTTCTCACCACGGTGTATAATATTTACACTGCCGCCCCCCCCCCCCACGTCCTCAGGATGGAGCTCCGTAAGGGCGGCTGGACTTGACAGATAATATGTCACTGTATTGATCACACGCTTATCCCTTCTAATCCCTTAAAAAAAAGAGATACGAGAAAAGTGAAGCCGACTAAAACGAGATATTATTGGCTGCTTTTAAAAAGGCGCGAGAACACAAAATCTAGGGAGTATTTACGAATTAAAATAGATTTAATTTTTACTAAGTTATATATGATATAACCGCAAATTGAAGAAATAATAAAACAATTAATAGATTAATTAAAACATTCTAATTTGACATTAATCGAAACAATATTTCTAAATAAAAAAAATTATAACCTCAAAACTTTAGACATGTTCAAAAAGCATACAAATAAAAGCAGTCGCTCGTGCGAAGCGCGCAAAACTTCACTAGTACATATGAAAGAATAATTACACATAGAAAAATATATAGTAACAATTAGCAGAATTTTACTGTAAACTCTAGCAGTATAGGGACACGATAATATTTTATAGTAATTATTGCTCATAAAATTATAGTAAAAAATGATACATTTATAGGAAATATCAGGACATAACTCGATGATCTAGTTTAGAAATCGATGTCAGAATAGTAAACATTAAAAAAAATTCTACCACAACCCGACGAAGAAGGCTATAAGAAAAAAAGTTTGTTGAAAAAAAGGTAAAGTATTGCAAAAGATATAGTTACATTAACTATAAATTTGTGATCACTACCGTACGTTTGTCCTGATTAACAAAAATAAAAAAAAAGAAAAAAAGTTTCATATAGATGCTGACTTGATGAAGTATGCTAGCAGCGATAGCATGGCCAAATTAAGTAAAATGTCTTGGCGTAAATAAGTATATATTAAAGGCTCTAGAACGTCTGTGTAATTTTTAAAAATTGTTTGATATTGAAATTGCAGGAATATATTATTCAACAACCGAACTTCCTCGACTTCGGTAGAAATATTTGTAACAATAAAATCAAGTTCTATGATTTTTTTTTGGCGATAATCCAAGTAAAGCAATTTATTTCTATAAGCAAACATGTATTTAAATAATTTATCACTAAGCGTTGAATTTTTAATCAATAATGGACATTATGGAACAATTTTCTCCTACGGTGACTTTCTTTATTTTGATGTTTGCCACCTTTGTGATTTTTTAGGAATGCTCCAAGCAATTCATAAGCTTTACTACAGGCTTTAAATATAAAATTTAATCATTTTAGCACAGATTTATGAATATGTTCATTATTAGCCAAAGGTACAGGGTCTCCTCCATTCTGGTACCCATACAGGAACTTTTGCACTATAAAAAGCTATCTCCATGAATTTTTTGGTAGTCCTAGTCCGGATCAAAATCTTGCTTTTACTAATATTAAGGTTTAAATGGCTTATAAGACAGGTATAACATATATCTATGCATTTAAAAGTATTTTTATTGAAAAAGTGAGAACATTTTACAAAAAAAACTATCGGTATATCTATAGTGAAAAATGCTTCCCTAGGAAGCTATGAATTAATTAAAATGTGTAAAAAATGCAAAAAATGCTTAGATCACCTACTTTGACCCTCTGTAACTCGAAGAATAATGATGAAAAAAATCTGAAAAAATTTAGGGATACGCATGGATACCTAAGGAACATATTCCCAGAGTTATCCCGATATTTATTTTTTGACCGCTCGATTTCACAGAGAACCACC